>PVHX01011269.1:0-65161 GCA_004024805.1 Geosciurus inauris
TACTGAAACAAAGAAATCTTTACTTTTATTCTGTAAGAATCAAGTCCAATAATATTGAGGAAATTATAACTTTAAATATAAAGTCACTCTACTAGCATTTGTATCTCCAAAAAGACATCAGAAATTAGAAAGGAAGGAAGGAAGGAAGGAAGGAAGGAAGGAAGGAAGGAAGGAAGGAAGGAAGGAAGGAAGGAAGGAAGGAAGGGAGGGAAGGACAGGAAAAGAAAAGCAAGAAGAAAAGGGGAAACAAAAAGGAAGGCTTAGTTAGAAATGACAAACCAAGATGGTGTTTTAAAACAATCAAAAGAAAGGTTTATGTTTTTACAGCATATAACACAGTTGGGTATTTTCCCGAATGGTGTCCATAGAAAATGTCTTCTAATTTTTTTAATAGCTGAAATTCTGTAAGGCTGATTTTCATGAGGAGGAGTCTAGAGACCCACAGGAGCTTAGCTTTGACTCAATTTTGGTGTTCATGGACCTGAACATCTCTAACATGACTTAGATTTCTGGACTGAAGTTCAAACCAGCCATTTCACTGGTAGTATATAAAAATCAAAATGTGTACTATTTTTATCTGCTTTCATTTTTCTTCGCCCATTGAGATACCTAGTATTTGAATATAATATGTTAAAATAGAAGAACAACAAAAGAAGCAGATGGAGGAGGAGGAAATGGGGGTGGTAGAGGAAGAAAAAAGAAAAAGGAGAAGAAATAACTACCTGGAACAAAAAGAAAATACCAGAAATAAAAGGAAAGATAACATTGTTAAATGAGTCATTTTGTACTTAAGATTTTTGACTATCTTAAAAATAAACTGTAAGGTTTACTTAAAATTTAAATGTAAATGTAATTAGTTATATAATTTAGCTAATATGCCACTCCTCTATGGTTCTGCTGACAAATCATATAAAAAATAGACCAGCCTTTCAACAACAACCATCTCTTTTACAAATGGTATAGTGTCTTTGAACTTTGTTGAAAGTGTCAAGGAATTTTAATCCACTGATAGTTGTTAAAAAATGAAAAATAAGGCAAGTAGTGTGTCCAATTTTTAAGTGTGAACATGTATTTAAAATTATGCAGAGGGCTGGGGATATGGGGCATTGGTAGCATGCTCGCCTAGCATGCGTGAGGCACTGGGTTTGATCCTCAGCACCACATAAAATAAAATAAAATAAAGATGTTCTGTCCACCTACAACTAAAAAAATAAATATTTAAAAAAAATAAAATAAAATTATGCAGAGATAAAAATTAAGGGAAAATATATTTCCCAATTTTCTAGTTGTACATGAGAATTTCATATTAAATACTTTAAAATAATTTATGTATAATATGGCTCTGATCTCTTACCTGATCCATATTTACGTTTACTCTCTCTCTTTGTCCATGTGCACACTCACCATCTGTCATGTTTAAAAGTAACAATGGAACACGGAGGAGAGTCAGAATATTATTGAGTGAATGAAGGAACTTGGTTTTTACAACTTGAAAATGGGTTTCAAAGTAAACTTACAGATCTTGGAGGTATTTTATAAGATTAATGTCCTCTAATAGTCACCATGAAAAATTTGAGGAACCATATGTCTCTGGCTTGAAATGAATTCTGATTTAATTATTTATTACAAAATGACACTCTGAGTGAAGTGATTTAATATTCATTAAAGAAAGTGAATGTATTCCTTAACTAAGCAATATTTTTGGGGGGTGATACCAGGGGTTGAACTCAGGGATACTTGGCCACTAAGCCACATCCCCAGCCCTATTTTGTGTTTTATGTAGAGACAGGGTCTCACTGAGTTGCCTAGCACCTCACCATTGCTGAAGCTGGGTTTGAACTCGCGACTCTCCTGTCTCAGCCTCCCAAAGTGCTGGGATTACAGGCTTGCACCACCGCGCCTGGTCTAAGCAATATTTTACAGGCCAAATTATATGTTTTCATAGGACTATGTGTATTCAAGTAATTTCTGAATATTTATAAGCATCGTGAGCCAAAAAGATGTGATTTTTTTTATTTCTTATTTTTTATTATTTTGATATATTATACACATATGGAGTATAACTTCCCATTCTTTTGGTTGTCCATGATGTAAAATTACATGGTCGTGTATTCATATATATATATAGGAAAGTAATGTGAGATTCATTCTACTATTTTTCCTATTCTCATTCCCCCCCTTCCCTTTATTCTCCTTTGTCTAATCCAAAGTACTTCTACTCTTCACTACCCTCCCCACCTTATTGTGAGTTAGCATCAGCATTTCAGAAAGAACATTCAGCCTTTGGTTTTTTGGGATTGGCTTATTTCACTTACAACGATAATCTCTAGTTCCATCCATTTACCAGCAAATGCCATATTTTATTCTTCTTTATGGCTGAGTGATATTTCATTGTGCTTATTCCAACTCCTTTCACTCTAGCCATGCTCTCTTAAAAATATTGCTTTATTTCTGTATGTCTCTCATTGCTTATTTGTTAATTGAAGGCAGAAACATTTGTAAATACCTGACAAAGAGGTTCAAATGAGGTTTAGTAAGTAAAGGGGCCTTAATAGGCTATAGGACTGTAAGTTATTGTAGTTTTTTCTATGGAGATCATTTCTGCATTCATTTTATATCTTTCACTGCTCATATTTAGATGAAACCTTATATAACAGAAGAATAGACAACTTCTTTTGTATTGCCCATTTCGATTAAAAATTGCTCCACTTTAAAATCTAACTTAATTAAAACATTGCTCCTCTTTAAAATCTAACTTAGAAGATTTGTGTTAATAAACACAATTGATATAGATAAATGGCTTTTGAATGGAAACCAGAATAGTTAAAACTATGCTTATAGTTTGCAGATACTTAGTTGTAACATATATGATCAATTGTCATTTTTCTTGGTATTTATTTTATATAGAGACACAAAATTATTAAATTGCTGCTCCTATGGGAAACACACCATTAGATTCCTGCCAGCATCTGGTCCCAACATTTTTGGCAACAAATTAGTATTTAACCTTGTTTTATATGTATTTTTGTTTAAAATACCTTATGTAATATATAGTTGATTTATTAACATTAAACTATAGTATAGCTCAAACATAAAACTCGTGCAAGATAAAAAGATAAAAATTTATTTTTTAAATTGAATTTATTTTTAATTGGTAAATAAAAATATAAAACTATATATTAGAGGGTACCATGTGATCTTCTGATACATACTTTCTCTATGTCAGGTTAAGCCTCTATCTCCTCAAATATTTATTATTTCCTTATGGTGAAAATATTAAAAATCCTCTCTTCTAGCTTTCTGAAATATTTGATAGTTATTGTTATCTATAGTAATCCTATGCAGTCACACAGAAAACTTCTTTCTCCTAACTGTAACTTAGTTCCCATTGATCAGACTCTCTCCATCCCTCCCGCCTCTAAAAGAAGGTTTTCTAATGTAGGTATTTAAGTGTTCTATGTAGGCATATCATAGCCATCTTGCAATTAGGCACACTAGCTGGCACTTTTATTCAGCAAAATCACCAAAGAAAGCACAAAGCTTTGAAAGATGTGACACTAAACAGACACTTGTTCACAGTGTGAGAGCCAGAATAAGGAAGCGCACTACTGTGTTTGACCTCAGCTGGGAATGGGCATTTCAGGTGACTCCAGTATTTTGCCACTCTGGCCTGCCTGGAAATGACCAGAAAACATTGAGCATTGACTTTTGAATTGCAAATAAGTGTTAGCAAGTAGGTAAATTTGCAAATATGAGATACACAATTGGATAGACTTCATTTGTTGTTTTCTATTTATTCAAAACCTCCTATTCTAGCTATACCCCAACAAATAGGGCTTCTTTTCCCATTCTATAATCTTTTTTAAGTTTAGTTTTTTTTAAAACTTAAAAAAAAATCACCCACCTCTGTCAGGTTAGTATTCTATTATTTTTAGCACATTTTTAACTGTATGAATATTGCAAATACTCAATGTTCACTAAATGATTTCTAAGTAACACACAATCATAAGCATGCTTAGAGAGAAAAGTAAAAACAATTCATTTAAGTAAAACCATTAGGTCTTTGTCTATTCATACATGCTAAATTTTAGTAGCATCTAATCAATAAGAAATAATATTCTAATCTGAAAGCCACAGATTTCTATGAATTAATATAAA
The DNA here is from genome assembly GCA_004024805.1 of Geosciurus inauris. Taxonomy (NCBI): domain Eukaryota; kingdom Metazoa; phylum Chordata; class Mammalia; order Rodentia; family Sciuridae; genus Geosciurus; species Geosciurus inauris. The sequence continues at coordinate 4,159 of PVHX01011269.1, forward strand.
ACAGGAAAATATTTCCAGATGAGATATTAGTTGTATTATAATTAAAAAGACTTGTCTAGAGCTGAAAATCAATACCCCGATAGAGCTGTCATTTTGACATAACGAATTGAATGCCTGCTTGTGCCTGTTTCAACGTTTTCAGCACTTTTGAAGACTAGGCAGTAATTGGCAATGGTAACCAGGAAGAGGTAGAAAAGTCTCTTAACTTAGAAAATTTAAGAATTGAGGCCAACAGTTATCCATAATCTCTACTAAACCACTCCTCCCAGTACAAAGATCAAATGAGTAATATTTTCGCCTTTCCTGCCCATGTGTATCAATCAGATTTCATGCTACCATTTCACTAGCATGGTATATATGTCAGGCACTTCACATTTATATTATAGTTCAAAATCCTGTTGCATAGACATTAATACATTCAGAATTTTGCTATTGATAAAACTGAAGCTTTGAGTGGTTATGACCTGCTTACTGTCAAACAACTAGCACATAGTTTAATTAAAATTGAAGTTCAAGTTGGAGTGACTCCAAAGTCCATACTTTTTCTACTAAATCAAGTTTTTATATCTAGCAACCCCAAATTTCTAATACTGGATATACTATGAGACAGTTCTCTGGGGAGTGATGTCAATTCAACACAATCCTTTCCCTAGAGAGTCATGCTTTTTAAAAAAAATCTCTGATATTTCTTAATATCAAGACACCATGATGGAAGAAAGAAAAACCTCTCAGCACCAGAATTACAATTGTCTTAAGATTCAGCATCCTCATGATTAAGGAAATAAGATTGCCTTCTACAGCACTATGCTCCCTAAATCTTCATAGTGTGAATCAGGGAAAAAATGTGGATTTGTAGTCACACTAATAAAGTTATTTTTAATTAATTTATATGCATATTTAATTTATATTTATTGTGAGACCTGCAAGCCCTCATCTATATAATGTGAGCATTAGGATTATCTCTCCTGGATGCTGAGAGATTCAATTAAGATGGTATAAGTGAAAGTGTCTTTCAAAATGCCAATATGTGTACTCCTATCAATGTTTTTGTCCAATCCCAAATATTCTCAGAAATGTTGAAACGTTTTAATATTTTATATAACTGAGAGTTGACAGGATAAAATATGTACTTTGTGTATTTTATATACAACTTTTCATATTTGGTTTAAGTGTTTGGATTCTGTATCATGGAAAAATCCTGATTGCTTTTATTTACTGAATAAATATTTATTGAGAACATACTAAGAGTTATGAACTTGGCTGGGAGCTAGTACTAAAATAATGGGTATAGCAAAATCTCTTCCTTCAACTTAAAGAAATACAGTGCAATGCAACACAAGACTTTTTTTCTGCAAAAACAGGAGATACATTTAATCAAGTTCAGGAGGCTTGTTGAAGGTGTCTGAAGTGAAATGCACAGCATAGGTAGCAGATAGTATTAGTAGTAGAGCTGAGGAAAAAAGCAGAGAAAAAAACTTTCATGGAGGCCACAAAGCAAGAATACGCACTAGGGAGATAGAAATATAGCCATACCTACATTTAAAAAGTAGATATATTCAAGAACATGCATCTTTTAGAAATGCTCTCAAATTGCATATAGGTAATTTCTACTTCAGAATATATTTGATTGATTTACCAAGCTCACAGAGTGGTATCCATAAAAATGCATCATCCTTTTAAAGAATAAGTGAAAGCATGAAAAGGCCCATAACACCTTTTCTTAATCTCCCTTCCTTCTCAGATAGGATGTCTATAAAGCATTGTATGGTACCCAATGGGAATGCCTTAAATTATTGATTGAACCTGTCACTAGCAAATTCTTTAACCTGGATACATTTTGATTGAGTAGGAAGGAATGTTTAAATGGGTGCCTGACTGTGAAAAGAATGGTTTTGCAAATGTCTCCACAGTGCTCCTAATTAAAGTTCTGATAATACAGTATTGCAAGATAACTTATTCTCTTCTATTTTTAATATGGCAATTTAAAATGTGCATATAAATTAAAATCACAGGGGTCAAGAGCATCAGAGATTGATAAGACTTGTTTCTCTTCTGCTTAGATGTTATTTGGAGAAAAAATATGAAATAGGTTTGATTGAGTAAGAAAGTAAGCTTTACCAGGCTTTCTGTACTCAGAAGCAAGATTTATGATTGCAATCTGAATAGCCCTCTCAGGAAACCTAGGTTCCCACAGAACACAGGAAATGATGTATTTTTCTGTCGCACTAAAGGACACATTATGTATTAAAGAGGATATCTGAAAGTCAGTCACTTTCAAAGCTACCCAGCTGCAATATTAACGTAAATAGATCATAGCAACTTTTCTCTTTTACTTTCCAGAGTGATATTATGGATCAATTTAACAGTTTTCAACAAGTATATCCCTTTTAAGATGTCATCTTATAAAACTCATGATTAATTGCATGAAATAGCACTGCCTGTCCCATTGCCCACTTCCCCAAGAAAAACTAGGTACTTGTGGAATAATGAAAATGTCAGAGGTCATATCATCTTTCTTTTTGCTACTGGGTTAACAACTTTGGTATCCTAGCAGTAGTCTAATTTGAAGGTATACATTTTTTCTGAAAACTGGTAATTAATGTTTCCAGATGGATAGTTCCTTCCTCTTAATGCAAATAATATTTAAAATAATGATAAATTAAAAGCACTCTTTAATTATGAGCTTTAAAGTGAAATAATCAATGTACATTTAAAGATGTAATTATATCTAAACTAAGTATAATTTAATGGTATAAAAAGATTGTTTAAGCTTTTGAATACTTTGTAGCCAAAATTATAATGGCTATTTCATATTTTCAAATTTATTGAAATTTTTATTATGTGGTCATGGTAGATGACTAGATTTGATATTTAAAAATGTTTAAATCCAAATTTGCACAAAAGTCTGAAGGACAAAAATGTACATTTGTACTACAAAACTTTAGCTGAGAATTAGATGGCAATGCTAGAATTGTTCTGGGTCAATGGAAACATGATGCTTCTAAATAAACTACATATTTTTACTGCTGCATTTCAAGATATGTTACTAAGACTATAGCACACTCTAACCTGCATTTATTTTATAAGTTTAAAGTTAAAATTCTAAACCACTAATTTTTAACAGGAAAAATGATCCCATTATATTCTAATTGTGATCATAATATGATGCTTTAGTGTTCTGCTGCTTTTTCTTTAAAAATGTCCCGAGACTTGATTTTTCAGTGACTATTCATTTTCCTCGTTATGAAAATTCCCTGTGCATTAGCTAATATGATCTGAAACTTTTTTTTAAATTTTTTCACCTTTTAAAAGACCTTTTACACAATGGCTCTCTATTGGGCCCACCTCAGATGGTGAACGTAGTTTCAATGGGGTGTTCAGCTCTTACTTTTCATGCCACCATCAGGAGGTTGGCTGCAGCTGCCTTTCCAAAAATGGTTCATGAGGTTTGTCTCAAATATATTTTATTTTTTGACAAAGATCTTTGCTTTTACAAGCTTTATGATGGGCTTTGACTTTTTACAAGTTGCCTTTCTAAAAACATGTATAATTCCCCAGCAGTCCTTTAAAATAGAGTCAAAATACTTTTCTTTTGGAGGAGTTTTACCCCAAAGACTAGTATGTTATATATATTTCCTGCTTTCCTTTTCATTTTAAAAGATTTATTCTTAATCCCAGGCATATTGGAACCTTATTCAGACAGGGTATCAGGTTTGCTAGGGTCAATGGCACACTGGCAGCCTGCATCTTGCCACAAGAGTCCCAAGAAGCAGGTCTCTGCCCTGTAGGTGGTTGAAGCCAGAGAAGCTTGGCTCTTTCAGGTGGGAAATCAAGCTGTCAGGAAGAGTCATGGAAACATGATTAGTTTACTAACTTCATTAAATGAAAACGTTTGCAGCACAGGGTTCCCTTTGCTCTCAGTGTCTGCCATTGCTAAACAATCCAGTGCTTCATGGGCTGAGTGGAATGCCATGTGTGTCCCAGCAGGAGGACATTCCGTGAGGCCTGTGGACTTCCCTTACTTTGTGGACTTCATGCAAAAAGTCCTATTTTTTCGATTCCTACTCTCTGCTGCTCACCAACCCAAAACCTCAGGTACACAAATTTGAAATAACTGAAATGGAGGTTGCTCTACTCTTTTCAGACCTTGATAAATCTGGCTTAAAATTTGAATCTATAAGCTATCAGCTTTTGGGGTAGAGAATATCTAATGACTAGGCTCATTGCCCCAGAGATTCTCTTTAATTTCCCAGAAGGAATGCTCTAAAATGAGTGCAAATTAACTTTTTAAGAAAGGATAGATTTCATTACTCTAAGTGCCACTTAGAGGGGGAGGGTGCTGCTGAGCTCATATTTAAGTGTGTTTAGAACTGTATCCTCATAACTTGAGGAGTTTTAAGAATGTATTCAGCTTGCTTGGTGGTAGTTTAAACTGGAGAAAATTTGAACCAAATGTGTATATATTTGGGTTTGTGTGTGAGTGTTTTAACATAGCAGACTGCAGCTCACTTAAATTTCAGGAGTTGCCTTTTATTTTAAAGTTTAAATGTTTTTGCAAGTGAATAGCTATGTCAAATAAAGTAAAATCATTATGCAATTAAGTTGTTATGTCATTGTTTTCTTGAAGTTTGATTCATTTTTGCTTATTATTTTTTTATTATTGTTATTATTATTATTATTATTTTGTGGTGCTGGGGACTGAACCCAGGGCCTTGTGTACTTGAGGCAAGCACTCTAACAACTGAGCTATATTCCCAGCCCTGTTTTATTTTTTATTAACACATTTGCTGCACAAAATCTCATTCAAATAGAAAGAAATAAGTTCTCTGTCCTAAGGAAGGAATTTTAAAGAGAGTATTTTTAGTTAATGAAATTGACATATGTTGTTCACCTCTCTAAAGAGAGACAAAGGATAGGTCAGTAACAAATATATTCATGTACCTTAGTGATCAATTAGGTTACTGTCTTAGAAATGTGTTTAAGAAATGGTAAAAATAAATAGTACTAAAGCTTCAAATATACTAATACATATGCTTAGTATTCAGTGAAGTGAGCTAACCTATAAACTGATTATTAATATAAGACTTTGGTTAATTGACTTTAATTTTTTTAAACAAATGAGGGCTCTTTAAAGAGGCCATCTGTTGCAAGAATGCATGCTCCAATATTGATCTGATAATATTCTACAATAAGGGATGTTACATATTTGACTAGTGATTTATCTCCTTAGTTTTTGATTATATTTCTCTTTGCTAAGGATTTAAAGAGAAATAATAATAACTAATATCAACTCCTCATTGTTACTATATGATGCAATGCAAAATGCAATTCTAAACAAAAATAATATGAAAAGGAGGAATTTAGTTCAATAGAAAATGACCTTTATTAAACACATTGAGCTATCATATCTGGCAATATAGTCTGTTAATATCCTAATAGGTGAACTATATTTATTCCTTCCACATATAAATGCAAGGAAAAAGTAGAATTATGAGAACAATATTTCAACAACTCTTATTCTGTGTGTATGTGTGTGCATGTCAAGAAGCAGAGTAAATATTATATCAAATTAGCTATACATAGGATTGATAGAGTGGCATAAATTATTAACATTATAGGCATTTATTTCCTGGAAAAAAGAATAGAGTGTTAATAATCCTATTTCATAATTGCTTCTGAACATTACCTTATAAAAATACTGTTTCAGGTAAGAAACAAATTAACTTCTAAATAGACTTCAGATATAAATGGTTATAGACTCTCTGTCTACAACCCTGTGATTCGAGTATAAAGAGCATTTCACAGTTAATAGTAATCAATGAAAAGTCTCCAGAGGATCAAAGAGAAAAATGGAGCTGGGCTTGGGTAAAGAGGGACACTGTCATCACAAGGTTGTTATACAGGTTATACAAATCAAAGCCCTTGAAGAGTGACAAGAAATGTTTCCATTTTCATTGATCAGTACTGAGAAAACTATTCTGTAGAGGATGATTGCTTTTCAGAGTTGAGAGTGCTATAATCAGGTTTTAGTTTTGCTGAATAATGTGTCAATATGGGTACATGACAGGGCTTTGGTGCACAAAACTGTCTGCATGGCAGTTGTGCCTGTTGCACCTATGCGCACGACCATAAATTAGACCAAAGGCATACCACTTACTAATAAAGATGACACAGTAATATGTACTATAGCTTATTAGCAATGCTGACTTCAATATACTGCAACTTGATTTAATTGGGGTGAATTTTGAGTTATTTTCCCACAAGTAGAAATAGAATATTGTTAAAACAGCTAGGTCCTGTTACATAATCATGATTCTTGTGATTAGATGTGTATATTTTACTGAGAAGAATAGTTCATGATAACAATAGATATTATTTATTAAACACCTGCCATAGTGATCACATGTTATCTAAGCATATGAAAAAAGTCTCACCATTTCCTTCCTTCCTTCGTCCGTTCATTTGTTCCTTCCTTCCTTCCATCTTTCCTTTCCTTTTTGTGGTGCTGGGGTTCAAGCTTAGGGCTTCATACATGCTAGGCAAGCATTCTACCTTAGAGCTATTGTCCCATTTCTACAATAGTCCATTTCTGAGCCAAGGTATGAATGCAGTTCTGTTTGACCTAGAAACTGTCTCCACTTCTTTACAGTAGATGGTCTCTATTATTAATACTGTGCTCTAAAAAATTCACCAACCATACTTTATTTCCACATCTAAAGATTGATTCAATCTTTAGCCCATTATTTCTTTAGAGAAATACTTACTGTTAAATAATAATATGCATATTAATGTATTTAATGTAAACAGTAAGCATATAATTTTAATATAAAAGTAATATTCCCAACATGCTCCACTGGAGAGACAACTTTTTTCTCTAGTATGTGGGTTATGAGTGAAGTTTAGATCATGCTTAAATTTTCCTCTTTGCCCTGCTACTGCAATTCTTACATTCCCTGAAACTCTCCAATAATAATAATGAACTGAGAAGGTACCATACGAAATAACACTTTGGATTTCAGACCCACTGAAAAGGAAATAGACCCATGGCTATTTCCAGTCACTGTATATATGTATAAGAAAACGATAAAGTCTTTTTGATTCCTGTTTCTAACCATTGTTATTGAGTCAGTGTGTAAATTTTAATGAAGCTGATAAAATTATAATGATTTTTCAAGGCAAAAATGATGTGGTTTACCTTTGAAGGTCCATTTTGCAGTCTTTCACTCAACAGAGTTGTATTGAATATTTACTGTAGGCCATTTAAATAGAGGAACCAATATTATAGTGAATACTTACAAGCATGATCTTGGCTTCTGGGGCATTGTCAATGTTTGAGAAAATAAATACCTGAAAAATGATTTCATCAGAGTTGTGATGATTGCTATGAATAACATATTCTGAAAGGTTGCTGAGAAGGGATATTTAAGTTGATACCCAACAAATGTTTAGGGAACACTTACTTCATGCCAGACACTGGGGTTTGGGGAAAATAGCTATAAATGCTGATTATTTATTCCTTAATATAGAAGTTATTCTTGTTGAACAATAATAAGCACATCTTAATGGGGTCAAGGTACATGAACTATAGGTCGTCTGACGCATACTTTGCATTCAAGAATTCCTTTCTTGCCTTTTCAGTCCTTTCCACCTCCATCCACTTCCTACTCAGTGAAAGAACAATTCTGTTTTATCTGTTCTCTTGGGAATTCATCATTCACTAGCTTTACAGGCAGATTTCATTTAATTGCATACTGTGTTTTTCTTTTCTTTCTTTCTTTTTTTTGATATCAGAGATTGAACTCAGGGACACTCCACCACTGAGCCACATCTCCAGCCCTATTTTGTGTTTTATGTAGAGACAGGGTCTCACTGAATTGCTTAGCACCTCGCCATTGCTGAGGCTGGCTTTGAACTCGCGATTCTTCTGTCTCAGCCTCCCAAAGTGCTGAGATTATAGGTGTGTGCCACCGCATCTGGCTTATGCTTTTATTTTCTATATTGGCATTTTTAAGTCATCCATAATCAGTTTTGAGTGTCAATACAAGGAATTAAATATAACAAGTAAATAAATGTGGAATATGAATAAATTATTGAAACATGCACTAATGGCAGCCAATAAAGTATCTATTTTCTATAGAGAAAAATAATACTCCACACGAAACTAAAATGTATTATGACTTTTTATTTTTTTAAAGATTTTTTAGTTGTAGATGGACACAATATCTTTATTTTATTTACTTATTTCTATGTGGTGCTGAGGATCCAACCCAGTGCCTCACACATGCGAGGCAAGCGCTCTACCACTGAATCACAATCCCAGCCCTTAGGACTTTTTAAATGTGACAGTATCAGTTCCTGTTAGTCATTCTGACTTTTTTGGTTGAGTTAATTAATACATAAATAAGAGGAGTCATTGAAAGTCTATGCCTTCATTTCATGGAATTTATGTCATATCAGTATTTGTATAAATATCAGCTTAACAAGTGATAGTTCATGTACTTTATTTGATGCAGAAGTAGCCAGGCAAAAGAATTTCTTTAAACCCAATCAATACAATTACCTATGCTTGGAGTGCCATGTAAGGAATTCACTTTCAGAAGAAATGATAGGACATGAACAAGTCTTAACTAATCATTATGGGTAGTAAGAAGGATTTGTTGTAGATGAAGTAGAATTAACAGGATAAAAAATAAACTGATGAGTGGCATCAGGTTTTCTGGAGACGTATGTCCTTGTGTGTCTGAACTGTCATGCATTTTCTGTAGGCAGCTTCCTGCAGCAGAGGGAAAGCAGAGTGTCTCATTGTTACTGATTTCTCTCCTATGGGGACTGACCAGGGAAGGTGGTAAGGAAAGAGCCCCTGAAAGTGAGTTAGTAGCAAAATGACCCATATGTTTCCACAGATCTTCACTAGGTAAACTACCAATAATAACGCTAAAGGAAGGAAAACCTAATTATGTATTTCTACTTTGCAATAAACATCTCTGCTAAATTTTAAATGGAAGAATTAACAACCAATCCTTAAGTGTCAGAGAATTTATGTAAATGTGCATTTTTTTCCATACTGAAAAGTAAAAATATATAATTCAGTTTTTTTCCCACAATATAATCATTGGTTGTTTACCCAGTGAAGATCTGTGGGAGCATATGTGGGTCTTTTTGAAACTCTAAGCTTCAGGTGTTCTATTTCCTCACTGTCCCACCTGGTCAACTTCACCTGCTAGACATTAATAACAATAAGACACTGCTTCAGGAAGCTATCTACAGAGAACTCACAACAGTTGAGTGATAGAAGAGCTTACATCTTGAAAACAACTGATGTCACTCACCAGTTCACTTTTTTTTTTCTTTTTAAGATAATAAAACACTTTTTTCTCCCAGAAATATAGTTTAGAATCAGATTAAGTTAATTCTGAGGTAGAAATAGAAAGCAGAGTCTCTCATAAATCATGCTGGGAGTTCTAGGAAAATACACAATTTCTATTCTTAACTCCTATAATGACTTACTTTAAAATTGTTGAATGTGTCACTGAGTCCCAGTGGAGCATGTCCATGATGCCAACCTGACCTCTGTTTGACAGTAAAGACATTTTACACATGCATTTCCACACAGTTAAAGAAGAGCTGTTGTGCGGGTGAAGCAGAATAACTGGATCACAGAAGGAAATTTTCTTCCTCCTTCTTCCTTCCTTCCTTCCATATTTAGACTCTTTAAATAAAAAAAGTATGGCACAGCCCAGTGAAATAGAAACCAGAATTAATGTTCCATAAACATACAGTTGCTCACTTGGTTGATCTTACAGACTTGAAAATTATTTTTCCCTTTATGCAAATATTAACTAAAATTGAACAAAAAGTTATAATTAATCAAATGGACTATGTTTAGTCATCTCTTTTTAATTTTTTAGAAAAATATGATTTTACATTTTCAATTACATGGCTTTCATTTAAAAATATCCAAGAAAGCCATAGCTGTAGCTCAATGGCAGAGTGCTTGCCTAGCGTGTGTGAAGCACTTTGTTCAATCCTTAGCACTACAGACAAATTAATGAAAGAAAATAAATTTTTAAAAAACCAAGAAACTTCCATGGATTGTCATACCAATATTCCATGTCAGGTTTATAATTAAAGAGCTTTTATTTATGCACATCAGTGGTATATTAGCACAATTTCAATGATATCCATAGAATGATCAAATGTTTAAATTTACACTGACATACCAAAAAAATTTACTTCGTACATATATAAAATTGTAATCAAAGTAATTCAAAATTTTTTAAAAAGTCAGATTTGTATCCCAAACCCACATTTATAGTTATAGAAATATGTTCTGGATAAGGTAATATTAATTTTAATTTTTCTATATTCCAAATACAAATGAATAGAATTATTTAATTAGAAGCCTTCAGAAAAATAAACCATTACCAGTTATGAAAATATCTGTAATTAATCTATAATATTCAGGAATATTTAGATTAAAATGAAAAATATTCAATTCAAACAATGAAATTTTTATAAACATTTCATGTTCCTCAGATATGAAACCTTAGCAACCTAATTTTATAATTTTCATTTTTTTGACATTAAAATCTTGATAATCTTATTCTTTTCTGATTACATTCTTCATGTAGGAAATGATAACTTTCTATTCCCTACCAGTTAAATGATCTGTTAAAAAATAAAAATGATATTTTGAAACCAAACCAGATTATATCACCACCCCAATCAGTATCTTCAACAGTTCCCTTCAGCTTTGCTTCCTTTAACCTTTGACATCCAAAGTGGAATTCAACTTCTGAGCACAGCCTAGCAAGCTTCAAATGAACTGGGCCTTCACTCCTTCTCAGAACTTACTATTTTTCTTCCCTCTCCTCCTTATTTAATTTATTCTGACCATTGTTCTTTCTGTTTGCTAATAGGCAGATTAAAAATAACTATTCTAAAATTTAACTATTTTTGATGACTCTTCTCTCTGTTTAATGACTGACAATTTCTAAGGTCACTCCATCTGCCTAAATATTCTCTTCAGATTGTCTAAAAGTTTGTTCGTTCGTTCCAACCCCCCTCTCTCCCTCTCCCAATGCTTAGTGCTTAGAAGAAATGTTATCCCTCAAACAAGATTTCCTGGTCTATGTTATTTTTTTTTTGTTGATTCAATAAATATTAAGAGGACATTTGCATACTAGGCAATTATCTATGCAATGTGAATACAGCATGGAATAACAGAGGCAAACTCTATACCCTTATGATGCTTAGACCTTCAGAGAGAAGAAATAATAATACCACAAAATAGATTAGCAAGTGATAAATAATGTAAAGAAAAATAAAGCATACATGGAGAATCAGAAGTTCTAGGAACTGAGGATGTAATTTAAGAGAGATTATCAAGGAAATCTCATACATGTGTTAATTTCCTTGGTAGCATCTTTTTGCTTCCACTGGAAGGTAAGCATTAAGAGAGCAGGAAAATGGTCTGCATGACTGACAGAACCTGGTTCATTGTTAACCTAAAAACACTTGTTAAGCTAACAATTTGTCAATCTATGCTTGATTTTAACAGGAAGAAAATATTTATAGTTGCAGACCAGTTATGAACAGAAAAATAATATCTGATATTTATTGAGTGTCAAAAGCAGTTTAGAGAAGCACTATTATTATCCTCATTTTATAGATAGGAAAACAGAGGTAAAGAGATGCTGAATATCTTGGAGAAAAGTGAGAGAAGTGAGATTATAAATCAATCTAACCAAAGTTGGTATCCGCTCAGCACCCAAGTTGGTGTCCTTTAACCATGATGTAGACAATCCCCAGTAGGAAGAAATATTAAGGGTGAGTTTAATAAAAGTGTGATATCTACAAGGTTTGGAGGTGTTCACAGGCTGACCCAGTTAAGGTATGGCATGGAGTCAGCTCACAAGGAGAGATCTACTATAGTCTGGAGTAACCACTCTATTCTGGGAGAAAATATTATATAGGCAAACAAGTTTACTAAACTCCCCTCCATAATAACCAAAGTCAAAGGAATAATTTTTTAAAAAAAGGTAAGAAAATATAATTAAGTTAGCTTTATATTTTTTGCAAGTAGAAAAAAAATTAATATTGAGGTCCACACCTACAGGAGAAGGAACTGAGGAAATTACTCAGTTACCTAGGTAGCTATTGACATAAATGGGTCTTGAAGCCTACCTCAACCATTCCTTTTCCCCACTCAGTATTCTCCCTGGATGAATTTTTCAGTTTTCCATAGAAGTGGAAGAAAAAAGCACCAAATTGTCCATTTTCAATTTTTTATGACAGCTAAAAATATATCTGAATATGGTAATATAACTTAGATCACTATTCCAGTTTCACAGCTATGCTCACTTGACAGCAGAACATGCCAGAACTGATATTTTTGAAATAAAAGTAGTAAATTTGCTTTCTAACACAGTATGACAACCAAAGGCTAAAAAAGACTAAAATTCAAAGAAAACATGCGTGTTCAATGTGTTCATCTCTAAGAGTTCCCATTATACAAAACAATTTCTCACATACGTTGTCAAGGTTGTATATTTGAGCTAGAGTACATGCACATTCATTGTTTTAAAATATAATGTTCTCTCTGAGGAAAACATCTTTCTAAATGGATGTGTCATGCCTCTACTTGGTAGGACAGGAATGATTATAGCCTTTATGCCTTCCTGACACAAATATAGGACTACAATGCTGTATAATGTTGACATTTATAGCAACCTTCATAGACTTTACCTCAAATTTTTGAGTGGGTACAGAGCTTTCTGTATATCTGTTTTAAGGTATGAGCATGTAGACAAGCACAGCAGCCACTGTGTGATGGAAAGTCTTATGTACTTTAGGATTCCATTATTGCAGGTATTTTAAAGTCAATGGAGATACACACTTGAACAAATACTTCTGAGCTAAAGGAAAATGGCTACTATTAGGTAGCAGTGTTCTCTGATGACAACCCAACTAAAGGTCCCTATGATTAGTTATATAGTAAATACTGTTTGTAAAAGCCTTTGAACATTACTAGGTTTTTTAAACTCAAAAGCACCATTACAGTTGCATAAACGATATTGGATTTCTTTAGAGTTATAGGAAAATGAGGCATTATAGTTTAGAAAATTGTCAGGATAAAGTTTAAGCCTCAAAATAGAAAGTCAATTTATTTAACCTGAGAATTATGGAAATACTTTTAGATAGCTTTAAAAGTTCTTTGGTATTAATAAAGTTTTTTATACCCAGGGACCCTCATATGCTATGCAAGTGCTCTATCACTGAGCTACATCCCCAGTCCTTGATCAAGAATTGTGAAGATATTTTTAACCTATGCTGATAACAAAGCATCCCTTATGGATGCATTAATCATGACTTAACAAGTACATATTGACAGCTAACATTAATTTAACACCAATTGTGTGATAGACAAGGTTCCAAATTTCATTGTTTTTTTTATCGAAGGGAGGGAGTATTGGATTGAACTCAGGGGTACTCAACCAGCCCTATTTTGTATTTTACTTAGAGACAGGGTCTCACTGACTTACTTAGTGCCTTGCTTTTGCTGAGGCTGACTTTGAATTTGTGATCCTCCTGCCTCAGCCTCCCAAGCCGCTGGGATTACAAGCATATGCTGCCATACCACGCCTTGCTGGACTTGTTTTGTTTTGTTTTACTTGTTTTGGGGTCTTACTGTGTTTCCCAGGCTGGCCCTGACAGCTTGGGCTAAAACAATACTCTTGCCATATATAGGTGAACACCATAGCTGCTATACAGGGCAAAATTTCCAATTCTTTGCCTGTCTGATCCAGGTAGCATCAGAAAAACACTATGAGGTAACTACAATTGTGACAAACATTTTATAAGCTAAGGCAATGTGGGACAAAGAGGTGGTTGACATGATCTTGGTAGTAGAGTGAGGAAGTGGTATGCACATTTCATCAAGGATAATTCAGATGTACAGAGCTTAACTTTTCACTGTCTGGTTTTATTTAGTGTGGAGAAGATAAGCTGGTAGAAAGAAGCTGGGGCTTGGTTTTACCTTATATTCTTTATTCCTACTGATAGCCTAGAATACTAATTAAGTTACCTTATTGTTGGCCAAATTAGTATTAAAGTTGGTACTCAATGTTGGCTGAAAATTAATGGTTTCAGAATTTACTCCTGGGGGTGTTCTATGAAAATGAAAAAAATAATATGTAGTATATTAAAGTAATAATATGTAGTATAATAAAGTAATACATCCTTTATAATGGGATTCTGAAGCAGATGACTCTGCCAGGCAAGTTTTTTGAGAGCCTTGAGCCAACTTGTTAAATTTCTCTAATTTTTTATTTATAGAACTTCATGTCAGGAATTAAAATTTTATCGAATCCTCTGAATTCTTCTCAGTGACAGGGAATAAATCAAAAGGATAACTATGTGTAAGTATGCACAGGGTGACTGGACCGACAGAGAAACACACAGACAGAAAGTAATATGCAGGAGGGGCAAAATGCTCTAATCCTACCCCTTGGCCATCTGCCATTTTTCCTGTTTCCACTCAGGTTCGATTAGTAGAAGTGGACCCCTTTGTATTACATGTTAGTGAATGGTCTTTCTGGTGAGTGAAGCCATAGTGTGTAAAATGAGGTTTCTAGGTTAGAAGCAGCAGAGAATGCTCAGTCTGAGGACTACCTGGTGGTACAGACTATGCTGCTTTGCCTTCAGTCTGGGACTCATCCTTTGAATACTTGCCAGTATTTTATTAAGCACAATGTCAAATCATACAAACTGTGAAGCCTCCATCAGCGCCTTGTTGACTGTTCTTATGCTTTGTTCTAGAAGTTCCTTTTTGTAATTTATGTCATCGTTTTTGCATTCTGACTGGAAACTTTTCAGTGAAGTTTTATTATCCAATAATTGATAAGAAAAAAAAGTATATCTTCTCTTAAGAACTTATTAATGCAGTGACTAATTATTTTAAACAATTAGATCAGTTTCAACATCTTGAGCATTTCTGCCACACTTCCTCTAATATGCTCCTCACTCCTCTCTGATAGACCAACAAATAGAAATAGTGTTAACAGTGAGGTCCTGTCAGAGTTGTGTATCCAGGAAAACATGTTACTACACATGCAGCATGTGAGGTATACAAAGAATGGGCACCAGCTCCCCCCATTAAACTTGAAAATGGTACAATAGTAAGTTAGGAAAATGAAGTATAATAAGTATTATTTAAAAGCTCCTGAGTCTTATTCTTGTTTTTTTTTTGTCATAAACACTTTATAATCAATAGTTTGATGACAGTACAACTATTTCTTATTGAAAGTGAGGTTGAAAGTCTATCTGTTAATAAGAACCATAATTAGTTATCCATTGCAGCCTTGATTTTAAAAGTCTTGAAACCATAGGATGAATTTTTCTCATTGTTACTGTGTCATGTATGGATTGGTTTAAAAACTAGACAAAATGTATTCTCTAATCAAAGGATTTATCAGGCGTTTCTTCTTCCTTTTTAGACTTATTGAATGGATTTTGTAATTTAAACAAATTAATCTTAACCCTCAACCCTTTATTGTTAGATGTGATGTAATGAATATCTTGTTTATTATGTATTTTAATAACATATTTATTTGAACAAAAAACTGTGGGTACCCACAGTCAATTGAGTTAATGATGTGTGGCTAGCTCTCATCTCTGGCAGCTTCCAATCTCCTGAATGACTAGATTTCTTCCTTTTTCTCTATGTAACCCTGTAGTTAGCATAATGCATGACTCATCACTAGAACTTTTTAATTAATGAAGAAGTGAAGACACGGACTCAAGTGCGACCTCAACTAAAGCAAGTAGTCACTCTGCATTATTTACTTCTAGGTAAAACACATATTCACCTGGAATAAATCACCAAAACTCTTTAGCCTCTAATACTATCATTTAAACATTATGGATGTGGTCTATCCTTGTATGTCCTTACAACTTTTCATTTACTTTGATTTTAAGATTTTCTGTGTATGAGCTATGAAATAATTACAAAGTTGGCAATTGCACGGCACACACTTGCATTCTTAGTTGGTATTATAGAGGAAAATAAATCTATACTCATTTATACAATATAATAAATCTGTGATACTTTTGGATTTAGACATACTCTCTGCAAATTATGTGCTGTGGAAAAGAGAGAGAGGGAGTAGGTAAACACATGATAGAGAAGATGCATATGTGTTTTATAAATTAATGCTAGATAGACCAGGCTTCAATAACAAAAAAAAAGATGAGAAGAGATGAAAGTTATTTACAGAGTTCTTGAGTAATAAAATCAATAAGAGAGGGCAGATAAAACACAGCTTATGGTCAATTTTGGGCACTTAAAACTGAAGAGTTATTACTGTCACTAACTGAGGACCTTGAAGTGTGATGTAGCATGAGATTACGCATAAGGACCATTTGCTCCACTTTATAACTCTGTCACTTATAAAAGATCAGAAATTTCCACCAGTGAGGCTGAAGTTGTCAGGTTTATGGGATATGTGCTGGCAGGACAAGCTAAATGACAATATTAGTCTGCTTCCTGAACAAACTTGTGAAAGTCGGTGATCCTAATATTAAAAAAAGGTGACTCTGGATGTATGGTGGTATCAATGTCTGTAGAACGGAGATGATGCAACCCGTCTGTCAATTAGATTAACACAGAGCTGATGGAACTTTATGGTCTCGTGCCCAGTGAGGATTTAATTAGACTAGTAAGACGAAATATTTCTACTATTCCAAGAAAATTGGTAAATAGACACTAATTCCTTCTAGAAATCCCTGTAAGAAAGATAGAGAATTTTGACTGGACTATAGAGAAGAATAAGGTACTTAGAAGAATGAATTTACTGAGGCCTGCACATGAAAACAGAAGACACCTTGCATTATGTAAAATTTCTTGCTTGCACAGGTTATATATTAATTCAATATTTTGTTTTTCAACCATGTTAAAATGTTGTTAGCAACATTTGGTTTATTGAAAGTGCAGTACATCACTTCAAGTCCCTACACTTCCCACTAAACTCTCTGCCGTCTCCAATATTTCATTTAATTCCTTTCAATTTTCCTCTCTTTCCTC
Source organism: Geosciurus inauris (assembly GCA_004024805.1). NCBI lineage: Eukaryota > Metazoa > Chordata > Mammalia > Rodentia > Sciuridae > Geosciurus > Geosciurus inauris. The sequence goes on from PVHX01011269.1 coordinate 21,242, forward strand.
TTACACACACACGCGGCGGAGGGGAGAAGGATAGAGAGAGAGAGATAGAGAGGAGGATGCAAATTCTGGTTTTTCCATGTCCTCACTATTGCTTAATATGGTTAGTTTTTAAATTTTTGCCATTCTAATATGTGTGAAATGGTATGTCATTGTGGTTTAAATTTGAATTTCCATAAAATTAAAGATGTTAAGTATCTTTCTTTTATTTTCCATTTGTATTTTTATTGTTGTTGTTGTTGAACTATTTTGGGAAGAACTTTTAAATTAGGCAATTATGAAAGTTCTTTATCAATTCTCTATACAAGTTCTTTACCAAATATTGATCTGCGTATATATTTTTTCAGCCGATTAATTGCTATTCATTCTCTTTAAAGCATCTTTGAAGAACAGAATTTAAAATTTTGATGAAATCTAATTTAGCAATTAAAGTTTACTTTGCTTTTGCTGTCATAACCCTGCCTAGCCAATGATTTGACAAACTTTATTTTGAAGGGCAAAATAGTAAATACTTTAGAGTTTGTGCTCTATATAACCTCTCTGAACTATTCATCTCTGCAGTCGTGTGAAAACAGTCATAAAAATATATGTGCATGATTGTGTTCTAAGAATTATTTACTCAAATTAAAATTTCATATAATTTTCATGCTATAAAATAACGTTCTTTTTTTCATTTCTTCAACCATTTAAAATTTTAAAGAAATATTTTTAATTCACAATCACAGACCTGTGGACTATAGATGGACAACTCCTCTCCTAACCTAAGAGGACAATAATATTTTCCTATGTTTTCTTCCAAAAGTTTTATAATTTTAGGTTTTAGCACTAACTATATGATTTATTTGGATTGATCTTGTCATGAGTTACAAAGTATGCATCTAAGTTCATCTTTTGCAAATGCCTAATTGTTTCAGAGTGATTTGTTGAATTCATTTTACCTTTTCCACTAACTTACCTGTGCACCTTTGTAAAAACTCATTTGTTCAGATATTTCTTTCCCCTTGGTTGTAAATTACAATAAAAAATATATTTGTAAACTCACATAATACTGGATTCACAGTTCTATTTACGTTTTTTTGTTTGTTTTTTTGGTACCGGGGATTGAACTCAGGGTACTTGACCACTGAACCACATCCCCAGTCCTATTTTGTGGTTTTTTTTGTTTTTTTTTTTTTTAAGAGACAGGGTCTCACTGAGTTGCTTAGTGCCTCACCATTGCTGAGGCTGGCTTTGAACTCATGATTCTCCTGTCTCAGTCTCCCAAAGTGCTGGGATTACAGGCATGCACCACCGTGCCTGGCAAATCTCTATTCACATTTTAAAATCACTTTTCCCTTTGTACTTCATTTCAGGTAGTGTCTATTGCCATGCATTCAAGTTCATGAAACTTTTCCATTATGACATCTAATCTGCCACCAATCCAATTGAATGCTTTTTTCTTATCCAGCATCACAGTTTTTACCTCTAGAAGTTGTATTTGGGTCTTTTTGGTATCTTATCTATTTGTATTTAACTCACTTGTTCTGATGTCCATCCTACTATGTATCACATCTATGATGGTTCTGAGTGATTTTGATTGGATTTCCTCTTCTGAATGAGTTGTATCTTCCCACGTTCCACGTAATAATTTTTATTGGATGATAGACATTGTGAATTTTACTTATTGGATGTTGAATAATTTTTGTGTCTATAAATATTCTTGGAGTTTTGGGGGGGAGACACAAGTTATTAGGAAACAGTTTTGTCCTTGTGAGTTTTGCTTTCTGTGTTTGCCAAATGGAATCAGAGCATTAATTAATCAGTATTGAGGCAAGGCACTTTTGTGTACCTCATGCCCCATGAATCTTGTGGTTTTCCAATTTGACTGATGAGGACAAGCACTTTTCCTGCCTTGTGAAAGCACTAAACCTGATGCTTCTTATACTTTTGGTTAGTTTTTTTCTGTGGCCTCAGGTTTTGTCTCACATGGATTGAATGGTACTCTGCTGAAAACTAAAGGAGGATCTTTTCCATATGCCTTTTATCTTTATCTGTGCCACTCTATCCTCTCTGGTGTTCTACTAGGAGAAATTTGAACTGTTAGCATTACATCCTGAAATCAGGGAATATTTTGAGTTCTACTTGGGTTCCTTTTCCCTGTGTAACAGCCTGGAAACTCTCAAGGCTGTCAAAATTTGTACTGTTGGGCTTGTCCTGAAGATCACTGTTCTTTGTTGCCTGAAATTCAGGTCTTGAAAACTGCTTAATCCTTTTTCTTGTTTCTGTTGCTTTTCTTATTTTATTCAAGATAATGAATTCACTTTCTTTTACTTTGTCTTGGCAAATATTATTGATTCCCTTAAAATAGGTGTTGTGTTTTATAAAATTCTATATTGGATATTGAGAAAGAAAAAAAATGCTATAAATATTAAATGAATTGAAGATTATCTTCAAATAGTAAAATACATGTGGTATGTTAATTATATTTTATAGAAAAAAATCAATACACAATTAACTGTCAAATGGATTATAAAGAGAAAAGTTTAACATAAGAAGAACATAAGATGATTATATGTTTAGAGATGCCCCACAGTGATGTTGGTAGTTGGTAAGATTTTGGTAGGCTGTATAGAATATATAGAGAATGTCTTTTCTTGTAGGTAAACATTGTCATATAAAGGTGTGTTTTATAAAATGATCAATTAAAAGACCATTTTAAGTCAGAGAATGAGGAAAGATGATGATAAGTTTGAAGAAGAATATTGAAATACCAGATTTCAGAAATTCTGTTGTTTTTATATAGAGGCAAAATAAATTATCAATTTTGTAATAAGTTTGCAATATGATGATGAAAACCATTTTGAAAAAGAATTTTCAGGAAGATGTGACAAGGAAAAATATTATATAGACTAGTAAAAAAACTATTATGTTTATCCATATCAAATTAATGTACTGTTAATGCAGTGAAAAGACAGATGTAAGAAGCATTGCATGCTATTAAACTGGCAGTAGTTGATGACTGATTGAATGTAGTAATGAGAAAAGGGAATATTTATAACAGAATTGAAATTTTGATGAAAAAGTGTAATGAAAATATTAACAAGAAAATGGAACATCCATACAACATAGTCTGGAAAAGCATAATAAATGAACAAAAGGATAAATAATGACAGCACAATAAAATATTAATAAATGAAAAAATATTTATTAAATGTGTAGTAAGTATAGGTACTATGCAAAAGTCATTTATTTCATTCTAGCATTATTATGAGCCTTTATGATTGTCTGCAATTTATAAATAAGGACATTATCACAAGACTCCTGCCCAATATGAGAGAAAGAAAGTGTTGAAAACAGGATTTTAATTTCAATAGATCCAATACAAGAACATAGTTTCTTACATAGATAATTACTAATAAAGTGGTACAGGCATAGTTTTAAAGAAAACATGTTGAACAGGAGCCTGACATTTTATGTCAATGGTAAAATGTAACTGATATACATTTTCCTTAAAGAAAAATTTTGATAGCCTTAAATGAAAAGCATTCCCATAGCTATGCCTATCTACAATCTGTTTATAGTGTGACTAAACATTCCTGCATCAATTATATCAGTTTTTCTTTTGGGCATTTATGATGCCTTGGTTTTGTTGTCACATCATATTTCTTCTCCTAATCTAAATGAAAAAAGAATTTAAGAACATGAACATTAGTACCTATGACTTACTTGATCCACAGTCAATTTATGTTTTGAGTAATTATGATTGCTTCATTTTGTATATTATCTGACCATTCAGTAAATCTTCTAATTGACAGGAAACTCATACAGCATCAAACCTTGTAATGTCTTTATTTTTTTGTATGGTGGATTGCTGTTTTTTCTATTAGGAAAACAATTCACTTCAATATTTTTCCTCTAATAAAACAGTGGTAATTAATATCAATATGCACTACTCTTGCAGCCTATTTAGCATTTCCAATATGGGTACAGCTTGATGTATCAACAGTACTATACATGCACAGATACTACACACACACACACACACACATACACACACACACACACAAAGAAAGAGAAAGTGGGAGGACTAAATTACTTGGTACATACTATGCTCCAAACACCATAAAAAGCAGTTTTACTTAGATGATCCCAGTTGATACTCCTAACAATTATCTCCATTGTCTAAAACCTGTCCAAAGTCAGTCAGGTAATAATGTTGGGAGCCAGAATTTAACCTTCACCGTCTGAATTTAGAGTTCAAATTCCTGACCTCAAGTCATATGTTCTGTACTAAGATATACTAAGTCAGTGTAGCATCTGCCATTTATTGTAGCAAAGGAAATCTTGTGTGGTGAAGCTGACTTCTGAACAAGGAATCCTCTCAAATAAAACACACAGCCTGTGACTTCTTACCAGTAAACCACACCTGCTCTCCAGAGACTTCTCCATATCTTGATATCTCCTTCACTTCTAAGTCACCTCATTTTCATTATTTGGTTATAAAGTAGTGTGGCTGATGTTTCCATGACAGAACCAAAACATGCCTTTAGAACCTATGGCTCTCCTTTGAATAAATGAGAGAGCAATACATTTTCTTTTCCTAAAGCAAACTTCACTTCTCTTGGTGGTTAAGAATTATGCAAAGGCAAACCTGGTGGACTAAAATCAATTACCAAATAAGAAAGCCCATTTAGGGTTAAAAAAAAAAAAAAGGCAAAAAAATCAGTCATGGACTTAAAGCATGGAGGGGAATGAATGTTCTCATGTGATTGATAAAATGTCTGTCAGGACAATGTGAAAAAGGGTTTTCAAAAATATTTCCCATCCAGTGACATTGTAGGATAAATGTGCAGCCTTCTCAGTTTTTCACCTTTAATAATCTAAAATTATATACAGGATGAGTGTCCCCCACCCCCCCTCCCCCCGCCAAAGAAAAAGCTGATAATGTCACTTTGTAGCAAATATACACATACTACTTAAAAAGGGAATTTACTAAGCTCACTTTGAACAGAGACCGAATATATAATCACACACACAGGATTATGAATGTTCTTTTTAACAATGATATTAAGTTTCATATCAGTTGAACTGAGTCATATGACAACTAAATTTACCAATTTAAGTATTGCATCTCCCCAGGCAGGATGCTTATTATGGTTTTGACAACTAAATTCAAAGAATTTTAGTTGTCTGCAATGTAATGTAAATATAAATTGTTAGGTGAGTGGAAAATAATGCAAACTGAGTTAAACATTAAATACCAAATACTTATTCAGGGGTGAAATTGTACTCCTTTCTAAAATTTTCCATGAATAAGAATACAGTCTATTTTTAAAATAATTTTTATGAAGTTGAACACAATAGAACATATATACCATTATGATACAGGTGTTGATAAGTTCTATAAGAGAACATGTGTGAAGCTTAGGAAATAGAGCAGGGGCACTGCTATATTCCAGGAAACTGAAACAGATGTTGTATGGCTACTAAAATGTTAGAAAGTACTAACGATTTTAATTTTGGGTGTACTCGAATAAGTAAAATAAAATAAATAAATAAAATGTGATTGCCCTATCACCTCAAAACTAGTTACCACTCAGGCCATTGGACAAATCTTTTCTATTTGGAAAAATTTATTTCAAAAGGAAATAAATAAAATAATTATTTTAAAGTGAAATAAATTTTACCTTAGGCGATGACATAGTATCTTTCGAATTTTATTTTTAAACCAATTAAAATTCAAAATGTTGTATCATCCACAACTAAAACAGCAATCTACTTAGTCTATATTATAAAATCAATTATATCACCATATCATCATTTTCAATCTTAGTCAAGACTAAAATCTTTCTGTATGAGATGTGATTTCTTTTCCTACTTATAATTCCTTTAACTTTGTTGATAAACTTTTTTATCTGTTTTATATCGATCTTTCTTTATATTCTTATTCTAGTTGATGTCAAGGACCAAAATCCCTGATCAAACAATCAACTTGCTTGGCGGAAGTTACAAAAATCCTTTTATTTTATATCCATTTGAGGAGTATCACTCTATCTTAATGCAGAAAAAGTAGAGAATAGGAACTGACTAGGTGAAAATGATTCCAGAATCATAGTCTGGAGCAAACTGATGAAAGATAATGTATGTGAATGAATGCCATATGGTATTCATTTCACATGTATATCCTGGCTGTTTATATTTCCGATAGCCTTCTCTTTACGTACTTACGACATCCAAAAATATTTAGAATGTTTTCATATTTTTTGAATTTAGAATCTGTAAGGGTTCTTTATTGCTAATATTCTTTTCAATTTTACCATTTTACAATTGCTCTTTTATCGCTTTTGTTTGGAATGACATTCAAATTTCAAAAACAACATTACCATATGATCCAGTAGCAATATTTACTAGACGATTATGCATGGTAGTATCTGAACTGTTTTTTTTTTTTTCTTCTTGATTTTGCTTAAACTACATTTCCTGACTTTTAAAATAATTTTCATGAATGACATTTACCCTCCATGCTCCATATTACCTATTCTACTTGTGATTCCTATATCTACTCTTTTCATTATTTTCATCACTATACCCTTCATAATCTTTCCCAGCACTGAGCTTTAAAATATTTCCTCTTTGATTGAAATGGATAATCTTAAGATGCAAACTCTGCTATCTGTAAGAAGGGAAGAAAGAAAGAAAGAAGGGAATGAGGAAGGAAGAAAAGGAAGAAGGAAAAAAGGTGAGAGAAAAAGGGGGGAAGGGATCATTTGTTAAATTGGATTAGGTTGCCATATATTTGTATCATTCCCATACAGAACTCTAGAACTATCAACTCTGTTATGATTTAGATATCAGGTGTCCCCTAAAAGCTCATGGGTTAGACAATGCAAGAATATTCAGAAGAGAGTGATTGGGTTATGAAAGTCTTAACCCAATCAGTGAATTAATTCCCTGATGGGGATTAACTGAGTGTTAACTGAAGGCAGATAGGGTGAATATGGAGGAAGTAGGTCACTGGGGGCATGCCTTTGGGGTATATATTTTGTACCTGGCAAATGGAGTTTCTCTTTCTGCCTCCTGATGATCATGTGCAGTGCTTCCCTCCACACACTGTTCCACCACGATGTTCTGCTTCACTTAGACCTCTGAGGAATGGAACCAGCTGTCTATGGACAGAGACGTCTAAAACCTTGAGCCCCCAAATAAACTTTTCCTCTAAAATTGTTCTCGCTGGATCTTATGGTCACAGAAGTGAAAAAGCTGACTAAAAAAATTGGTACTGAAAAATGAGATCATTGCTGTGACTAACCTGATCCTGTGGTTTAGAAGCTTTTAGAGATTTTTGGAATTCTGGGAGGAATCTTGGGAAGTTAATGATGCAAGCTGGAAAATCTTTATATTTGTTGTAAACCAAGCTTACTGGGTGATTTTTGTAGGAGCTTGTGTGACCAGAATGCTAATAAGACTGTGCACTATAAAGACTAGGCTCATGAAGATTTAGAGGAGAAGGAGGACTCTATTGGAAATTGGACTAAAGGGTATTTATGTTACATTCTGGCTAAGAAGTTGTCTACATTTTGCCCATGTCCTGAGACTTTCTGTAGGGCTAATTTTAAAAGTGATTGGCTTAATCTAGTAAGAAGAAACTACTAGGCAGCCTAGCATTCAGGCAGCGGCGTGGGTATTGTATTGTTGGTGACTTTTAGCCAAACTTATTGTCATAATCAGGAGGAGAAAGATTTGAAAAACAGACTTGAAAGGTGGGAGTAAACCTGGGGCTAAGGTAGTTGCAGTTGTTAAAGACATTAGTGCCACGAAAATATGCTAAAGACGATGCTCAAAGATAATAAGAAATGCCCTTGGAGGGCATCTCAGGAATTGGCAGGACCACACCCATCTCAGGTTCAAGGAACTAAAAGTTCCTTTGAGAAGAGACCAGTGGGGTACTCTACTTACACAGGGAATCCTAGGAGGTTTTTTCACCATGCTCAGCCACCCAGGCACTCAGAGGGTACTGCAGCCAGGGTCCCTGGGGGCTTTACTACTGCTCAAGATGGTGGCAGATCTTGGTGTCAACCATGTAGTATCATGTAGTGCTGGTTCTTAGGAATGCAGGATTCTTGAATTAGGGGGTCATGGAGGCTTCTAACAAGATTTCAGATGAAGGTGTGGGAGGCCAGACAAGTGCTGCATGAGTGGATTCCCTGTGAGCAGCGACCTGTGAGGGAGATGCAAAGAGATGTGAAGAGGAAGCTGAAGCTTCAGTAGAGACCCTCAAGATTATGAAATGCCAGTAGTACCTTAAAATGTCTGCCTAGGAAGACTGAAGGAATTGATCAGACAAGCCAAGAGAGAGGCCATGTAGGCTGCAACCAGCAAAGCTCTAGGAGGGTAAGTACACAAGCCCTTTGGAAAGAACATCATGATGCCATGTATCCCAGATCTGGATGTGGGGCTACAGGACTTGTTTGTCCACTTGGATATCAGTCTTTCTTTGATACCATCCCTTCTTTCTATGTCCCTGAATTTATACACTCTAGAAATATTTATTAAATGACAACTGTGCTCCATAATCTTTTCAAGTTCCTTAGGATTCATCAGCAAATAGAAAAAAAGAAACTGCTCTCTCAGAGTTTATGTTATACAGTCTGAATGGAAATGTTTACTTTGTACCTTTATATATTAAATATGTAAATTGCCTATGATTTTTACAGTAGCTCATGACAGAAGTTTGCCTTGAGTCTCAAAGGAGACTTTTGACTTGCTCTTTTGGACAATGCTTAAATTATGGCGACCATGGGGATTCTTGGAAATGGACTAAATGTAATTTGCATTGTGAGATGAGCATGAGCTTTTGGGTCCAGGAGTGGAATGTTATGGTTTAGTTATTAGGTGTCCCCTAAAAATTCATGTGTGAAAAAATGTAAGAACATTCAGAGGTGAAATGATTAGGTTATGAAAGCTTTAACCTAATCAGTAAATTAATCCCCTCCTGGGGATTAACCAAGTGGGAACTGAAGGCAGGTAGGATGTGGCCGGAGGAGGCATTGGAGACATGCCTTTGGGGTATATATTTTGTACCTGGCAAGTGGAATCTCCCTTTCTGCTCTCTGATTATCAGGTGAGCTGCCTCCCTCCACCATACTCTTAGGCCAAGATGTTCTGTCTCATCTTAAGCTCTGAGGAATGGAGCCAGTCTTATATGCACTGAAACCTCTGAAACTATGAACCACCACATAAACTTTTCCTCCTCCTCTAAAATTGTTCTTGTCATGTATTTTAGTCACATCAGCAAAAAAGCTGACTACAATAAGCTCTTATAAAAAAAAAACATGACATGGGCAATTAAGGCCATCCCATTTAAATGGAGTTTGGAGACATATTTTAGTCTCAAAACTATTGCTATGTCATACTGCTTTTACTGTTCTCTACAATATATTTAGGATTTAAGAAATAAATCAGCTTTGTTTTTTAATCATATGAAAAAATGGACTTTTCCAATTAGAAAGAAAGCAAATATGTTCAATACAGAGAACTTTCTCCACAAACACAAATAGTTCAGATGGTTCTCTGTGGCCTTCTCTGTTTTTATGACCAACACAACTAAGGCAATTTAAACTTGCCATCACTCATACATTCCCATTGAAGATTTAGAATCAGTTATTTTTTCATTCTTCACTGATTTTCAGACTTTGGAACATCTTTGAGCATTTTCTAATTTTCAATTGTCAAACATGGACAATGTGTTAAAACCTTTCACTAAGGAAAGTCTTACCTTTAACTCTTTCACTTACCCCTGCTTTGCAACTCACTTGGGTGTGCAAATTTAAAAGACCTTGAATTTTTGGAACCATCTTTAGCCTTGGTAACATTACCAAGACTTAGTCCTTTAAAAGCAGCCAACTCCTTACTTCCTGTAAAGACCAATATGACCTCTATTTTAGCTCAATTAGCATCAACTTTTACCCTTCCACCTCAACAAAGACAGGATGATATTGTTAAAATTAGATGATTCTTGTCACTTCTCTGCTCAACAATCTCCATTCATTCTTTTATTTATCCAGGTATAAGCCAAAATACTTACAAGAGTTGAAATACCATGGGCAATTTGACTTCTGGAACTTATTATTGTCCCTGTCAGTCTCACCACTCCAAGCAACACTGTGCCCCTTGACGTCCCTTACATTATTCTTGGGCTTTGCCCTGGTTGTTAATGAGGCCAGGAAGTCTCATCCAGATCTGCATGATTAATACTTTCAGCCTGTGCCCTTAAGTATTTGTTCCAATCAGGGAAAAGGGACTTTTCTATTCAAAATAATCCCCTCACATCTACTCTTACTTTTTTTCAACTTTCTGGTTATTTTTCTGTATTAATTACTACTGTTTCTAATGTATAAGATAGAGCTTGTATTTATTATGCATATGATTCATTGTCTATCTCTTTCCCTTCTCTTTTCCTTTTCCCTGTTCATTGCTCAGTGGACTGTATAACATAAACTCTGAGAGAGCAATTTCTTTTTTTCTGTTTGCTGATGAATCCTAAGGAACTTGAAAAGATTATGGAGCACAGTTGTCATTTAATAAGTATTTCTGGAATGTATAAATGAAAATGTTTCCAGAGTGTCATTAGGTTATTATTTTGATGTTGATCTCCAGTCAGATAATTAAAGATTATTAGTTTAATGCATTATTTTTGCAATTTTATTTCTGATTATTTACAACTACACAGCAGTTTGGGGACAAAATTGAATTATTTCTTGCATCAGGAAAATATTTTTTATAATAATATATTTTATATACCCAGTGCCTCACACATTGTAGGCAAGTGTTCTACCTTTGAGCTACAACCATAGCATCAGGAATCATTTTTATTGTTAAAGAATTGTCCCATCCCTTACCATAATTTCCATTTTCTTACAAGTTATTTTATTTTATGTTATTTTATTTGGTACTAGAGATTGAACTCAGGGGCACTCAACCACTGAGCCACATCTCCAGCACTATTTTGTGTTTTATGTAGAGACAAGGTCTCACTGAGTTGCTTAACACCTGGCTGTTGCTGAGGCTGGCTTTGAACTCGCAATTCTCCTATCTCAGCCTCCCTAAGTGCTGGGATTACAGGCTTGTGCCACTGTGCCCGGCTTCTTACAAGTATTTTTACTTGTAAGACTTTCTTTATAATTATCTTCCCATTCTGAATAAATATTTCAGCCCTATGCTTTTATACTTTTTAACATGATGAACAATTTATTTAAAATATGATTTTGCATGACAAACCAAACTGTTAATAGGAGAGAGTCGGTATACTTTCTCTCTACTCCTGTCCTGTGAATACTTCTAAGTTGAGGGAGATCATGAGTACAGATGTTTTTTATTTGTGTGTGTGTGTATGTGTGTGTTTGTGTGTCTACCTTGTATGGTAGAAGAAAAAACACTGGATGATATTTAGGAAATCATGGATAAAAATCCTCAGTGTTACTACTTTCTTGTTGTATAACAAGAATATATCACATTGTACTTCTGAAATTTATCCTCAATATCTTCTTTACTTCTAACAGTTAGTCATTCATTGTACTTCTGAAATTTATCCTCAATATCTTCTTTACTTCTAACAGTTAGTCATTCTAACTTTACTGATGATGCCAGAATTCTAACTGGAGTGACTGGTTTTGAGTCACTGGTTTTGAGTGACTGGTTCCTTAATCATTATTTTGATTTTTTACTATACATTAAACTATGTAAATAGTACTGAAGTCACCTCAAGACAAGATAATTAATTCTATTGAAATCATCATAAAATACTAATGTAGAGGGTGTTCAATGACACAAAAAATATCTTGTGGTTCGAATGGAATTCATGTTAGCAATGGCTTTCATAAAATTCCATTTTCTTATTTTAAACATCTTAACAAAGTATACCAAAAAGTACTTAGTGGACATATTAAAATTTGAAATGACAAATTATAGTCAAAGTTTGTTTCAGACCTTTGGGAAACAAAGATATGGGTTGTATAATGGCAGTAAAATTAATGATATAAAACTTGGGTCTGATATATTATCAGACTCTGGCTTTTTCTGGCTGGCTCTCCTAAGCTTAGTCTAGCCATGCATTCGTAGAAAATTGTGAATAATACTCAGAAAAGCCCTGTGGGTTTGAATCTATTTGATCAGAAGCAAGCTGTGGTTTGACTAACCTGAAAGAAGAGAGTAGATGGCTATGTCTTCCACTACTTTGTCATATGAACACTTGCCAACAAGAAGTTAGTTCTTTTGAATTGGATGTAATCCTTTGTAGATGGAGCACCTTTCAGGGTTTCTTTGGTTAGAAATGAGGAAAGAAGTCTCAGTGGTCTGATTTTCTTACAAATTTCAAAAACTAGATTTACAAATTCAAATTTGAAGGAACAGTAAGCACTTCAACAACATATTAATGCAAGGCAATAAAGCCTAATTGGATACTCTAAATATTACAAAATCTGAAACATTTTGAGCACTAAAATGACACTACAAATAGCAAATTCCACACTGTACTTCATGTGACATGTCTCAGTCAAAATGCAGGAACACTGAAAATATTATAAAATATTATCTTCCGGGATTTAGGCTATAGGTGTAAGGTATATACGAAGCTTAAGAGAACTCTATGTTTAGATTTAGGTCCTATATCCAATATTTCAAATTCGAGAATATTTCAAATATATGAAATATTTCAAAATTTGAGAAAGTGTCAAGCCAAAACACTTCTGGTCTCAAGCACTAAGGAATAATGGATACTCAACCTATGCATGCACAATGGTTCTAGATTTGAGGGAGCTTGGTATGCTCCAGTTCTAATGGAGCATTGACTATGGCATGGGTTTACAAAGCCTGTTTTCTATGTTTATATTGCAGTTGAAATTGTTTTCACTAGCTACATTGAAATAATTTTAATATTGCTAAAAAATCAAAGATACCATGGACCAAGAAAGCCTAACCATGTCTTGGATGTTTCCAAGAAGGAAACAAAACTCTTGGTAGTCAGCATCCATAACCAGTTTCGAGGTAACTTCAAGATTTTCAAATGCACAGAGTAGAATCTTGCCTCAAAGAACTCAGAGTTGCTAAACCTAATAAGGACCCAAGAAAGCAAACTCTAACAAATAAATTATTAAGAAAATAAAGAGACGTCTAAAGAAATATGGAATTTAAGGTTCTAATTATTTATGCAAAGGTGTTAGATCAGTTAAGAGCATAAAAAATATCATAAGGTAAACTGCATAAAAATATTGCTTTAGGGGCTGGGGCTGTAGCTCAGTGGTAGAGCACTTGCCTCACATGTGTGAGTCACTGAGTTCGATCCTCAGCACCACATAATAAATAAATAAATTAATTAAATAAAGATATTGCATCCATCTACAACTAAAAAAAATATTAAAAAAATATTGCTTTAAATGGAACACTGATTTAGTGATCAAAGTACTAACAGTGCTTGTGTTTATCACATTGAGATCATCTATTTTGGCTATTTTGGATTGTTTAGCACTCTTTCATTTGCTTCTCAAATTTTCTTTAATATGTCAATTTTAGTCATATACATTGGTTAAAATATATAAGCTGAATAAAATATGTAAGTCAAATAAGCTAAAACTTGTGATTTACAATAGCATCCAATAGTTATTAGAACTGAAAATTTACTTCATAGAGAGTAATCATTTGAAGCATATTTATTTCCTGAATCATCTAATGAGGGTGATGTGACTTTTAAACATTCTTTGCTTTAATTCAGAAACAGCTAAGCAATCTTGGTGTCTATACGATATGATTGCCCCTTGGCTAAACTGTGTAAAGTGTATGAAAGGATAATATAGTACAAATCCTCATTTTCAGACTTAGTTGTAGAACTACAAAGAAAGAAACTACACATGAAAATCATTAGATAACCAAAATTTTGAATGTGTAAAACTAGGCTATATGGTACAGACAATTTGATAATATAATATTACAATAATACATGTAAATCATACATAAAAGTAAAAGAAGTTTGAAATGGAGGCACCAGTGTCAACTGAGACTATCAGAGATGAAAATTGAATAGGAAATTGAAAGAAGGAGCTGGCTATAGATAAGAGCATGTGGGGTGGGGGAGAGAGAGGCATACAAGAAGAACATTAGGAACACTGGCGTATGGAGCAACCAAATATGTTGAAGAGAAGGTTTTGCTAAGAATTCTACCTGGAGTAGTGGAAATTAAGTAAGAGCAAGTCAAAAGGGGAAAATTTATACACGGTACAAATTTCAGGAGAGATTTTTAATTTTTCCCATTTGAAACTGAATTTCTGAGCAGAGTAAGTGAAGGAATTTAAATCAGTAAATACTATAAACAATATAGTACATTTGTAGTTGGTGAGAATTAGGTGTTGTGATTTGTGGAGCAATGGTAAGATTTGTGTAAAGGGACCTGGGAATAACAATTTTTGAAGGATGAACAATAATCTTGTGTATATTAAGCTAATATTAAATTAATATCAATACTGAATGCACATATAAAATGGATTCAATGTAAAGGCAATGAGGTCAGAAGACATTCAGTCTTTTCTCAGATGAACTTTACACAAGTTTCATCACTCCTTCTTAATGACAGCATTTAAGAGATAGAGGAAGAAGTATTCCAGAAGTTGTACTATAAATCAAGAGAGCAGTATCAGAGTAGCCAGAAGTATAAAAACTTTTAAGATAAAAAGAATAAATTACTATATGTGGCATAGAAGATCAAGTACAGTGGGTACCATAAAGATATCTTTGGATTTGGCAATTGGATGATTGTTCTGAAATTAGTCAAAGAGTTCCATTGATTTTGTAGCAGCTGGAAAATGAACAGGTATAAGAATAGGTATATCTTGGGACCCATTCCTACTTTCTTCTTTTCACACATTAAAATGTTCCACAAAAAAAGTCTTCTATTTCATAATGTTGCCTTTGTCCCCTGTGTTTTTTATTACTACAAGTCACCAATCTTGTGAATTAAAACTCTATAGAAAACTGGATGCATCACTTTAGAACCAGGATTTTTATACTAAGTCAAATCTCTGGTGGAAAACTCACAGGGAGACTGTCACATGCTTTTCAACTTCTGTTCTCAATAGAAAGTGGCATAATTTCTAAAGAGTTCACTGTCTTCTCACAGCAGAGTTTTTAATAAGCTGATACCTGTACAGTCCTCTGAGCAGTTCAAACCAGTTCTTTATGTATATGAAATAGACATATAAAAAGAAAAGCAAGTGAATCAAAAGAGTAAGGAACCATGTTAGCACTAATTTTAAGGGATTGGAAAAAGATACAATATACTAGTTTAAAAAAAAGCAGAAAGCAAAAATATTACCACAGTTTATATTTGAAAATGCACAGAATAATATCAAAGTGCTTTGGAAAAGTCATGGAATGGTTTCCTAAAAAATGTTACTAATTATATGGTGTTTCTAAGGTGTGTCTTTTTATTGATTGATTTTTTTCTTTTTTTTTCTTTTGGTACTGGAGATTGAACTCAGGGGCACTCGATTCTCCTGTCTCAGCCTCCCAAAGTGCTAGGATTACAAGCGTGAGCCACCACGCCCAGCTTGATTGATTTTTATTGGTTAAGTAAAATACACTTTGTGGAGATGACATTTAACAAATTATTTTACCTCCTGTCTTTCTTGACACAGACTAATTTTTCTTATTTTTTCATGGCTGAGTCTAGAACTCTCCAGACACCTTAGTTACTCAGCCCTACAAAAACCAGGACTACAGTATGTTAAATAAGCCTAACAGAATCAGACATTACTAATATCTAGTTAATAGGTATTAACTGGAAGTGAACTCCTGAAGGTCAATAAGCAAAATGAATCTCCCAATATTTCATTACCTTTGTCTTGTTGGCTGTTTGTCTTCAAAACCTACATATTGAAGTTGGAATGCAGGTATATTATGACAGATATATGAAGTATAAAAAGTAGTAAAAACCAAAAGTGGATATCTCACTCAACCTGTAACTTCTTTGTTTTTTTTTTTATTTCCTTCCTTCCTTCCTTCCTTCCTTCCTTCCTTCCTTCCTTCCTTCCTTCCTTCCTTCCTTCCTTTTTCTTTCTTTTTTTTTTTTGGCATAGTGATTTTGTTGCATAATCTCAAGAGCCAAAATGCCTGGTTCTTTCTGACTCTATCATGTACTAGTCCATTTCTGCACCTCTCTGGTATTTAGTTCCTCAACTATACAATAGGGTTCATAGTGGTACTATGACACAAGTTTATAGTGCAGATTAAGTCAAATGCCAGGGAAATACCTAGTAAGTAAGAAGCATTCTACAAAGGGTTGCTGTTATTATTCAACTATTTTTTTTTAAGGAGAAAAAAACAACATACATAACGACCCTCTACATTTTAAAAAATAAATAAAATGTATTTTGGATAATGTATTACAAACACAATAAATATAAAATTAAAGCATTTAATTTTAACACATTTTCCTCTGCTGTCCTAACTGCTAATCTTGACAAAAGAGTGCTGACATTTTGGAGAAATGGACTTTTTGGTGAATATTACCATTTCTTTTTTCTTACTTTTGGCATTTACCGTGTTAACCAGCAATCTAGGTGAAACTATGCAAGGATCATTGCCAAAAATAGGACAAAAGGTAATATTTTGATTCAAGTAATAGGAGGGGATTTAAAAATTTTGCATTTTGTTTCCATGTATATCATTTGCTTGAACTGGAAAGCAACAAATTATAATCATAATTGAGTCAAGACATTTTCAGAACATTTAGATGTGTTCAAGTTTAACATTCTTTTCCAAAAGCCCCAAGAGAATTAGGAGATTCATGGTCCAAGCCATCAACTGTCTCTTAAAATTAATGTTTATTATTCTGCTTTAGTAACTATGGATTGTCTTTCTTCAGCAAATGCCAACTCTGGACTTGTTTATTAAGTGTCTATATCATTAATACTTCCAAGGGACTCTTTGACCTCAGCATATGCTTATTTGGCACAGCACTTACATTTTCAACACTTCATAGCTGGCACTGTAACATGGAATATTTTTCCATTTAATGTTAGAAAAATATTCTGATGTGAAGCGGCCAAGCATACTGAAGAGTAGGAATGATGCATATAGGCATGATTTTAGTGAAAAAGAGAGGAAAAAAGGAACATAACGTGGAAAGAAAATCCTTAAAGACTATTAATTAGAAATTAAAATCATAGACTTAGAGGTGTGCAACTTAGGTGGGTTCTCACAGGCTTGGGTCCTCAATTTCCTATGGTCAGCATATTACTCTATGTTCTCTGCTTTTACTTCTGTCAGTCATATATTGAAAAACACTGACAATAATAAGACAATATATTCATACTAGTGCTGAACAACTTAAAGCACTTAAGTATTAAAATGATGCTTATATTTATTTTTATTCATAAATACCACAAATTCTTTAAAAAAATCTTTAATGAAGTTAGGGGAAAGTGCTATTTAGAGATAATTGAAAATATCAGGGCGCATTCATTGTTATGCAATTTCTGTTGTTTGTATTTTTTTGGTAGATTCCTTAGAATTGTTCACTTGGGCAATTGTGTGATTTGTGAATGAAAGCAATATTAAATATTCCTTTCTAATCTTATCCTTCTCCTTTAAAATTTTTCAATTTTGCCTCATGTTTTCTTTTTCACTGTTTTATGTTCAGATGCACTTATAAGTGTTATTCCTTTCTATAATATTGATGATCTCTTTATTATGCTCCTCATTATTTCTAATAATATTAGTTTCTTTGTCTCCTTTGAATATAACTACTTGAATTATTTTATGCTACTATTCACATAGAATATATTTGTTTTCTTATTTTGAATTTATTTTTGTCAAAGAATATGTTTTTGAACATAAAGTGCATTTCTTATAGATAACATAAAATTGGATCTTGCTTTTTAATCCAATGTCACAATTCACTATGTTTAGAACTTGTTAAGTTCATTTACATTCAATGTGAATGTTTATATATTTGGCATTAGTTTTACCATTTACTATAGGTTTTATACTTCTTTAAATGCTTTTTGTTCTTCTGCTTCTATTTAAACTTTCTTGGGTGCTGTCACACCAAAATAGTTTAACGCATAAATTACCACTTTGATTCCTTTATTGACTTTTAAGCCAAACCTCTGTGAATTTTTCAGTATATTCTGCAGTGATTTTATATATATATATATATAAATTATTGCTGTATTACAGTCAACTGAATTATTTAGCTCATTGATATTGAATTATTTCTGGTTAAATGTAGGAAAATTTCACAAATATAACTAAGTACCATGCTGTTATTGCAATACATGTCATATATGTCATAAAATCAAATTTGCAGTCCTGTGTTTATTTTAACCAGTCATATGACTCTGAAGTAATTTAAGAAAGAAAATATATATTATAGAATATTATGGAAAGAAACATATGAACAAACTTTCTTAGCGTTCGACTCATTCATACCTACCTGATGACAGTTTCTAGCTGTCATCAATAAAATAAAAGGAAATATTCTCTTTATCAGGAAGGTATATATTTCTTGTAAATTATTCTGATAAGTTTCAAATGTGATATTATGGTAGTGTTAGTTTAGAATTGAGGTAATTTTAGTTTCATTTTGATTTTACGTACTCAACACACATGCACACATACACACTCTTACTCTTCATTTTGCTAAGTCTTGACGTGCCTTTCTTCATTTGGTTGTGTTTGAGGGCTATAGTACAACAGAGTTTCATATGAGTTAAATGTTTTCTGAAATATAAATTTCCTTACACTAAATTATACAGTAAAATTTCAAATGTGAAATTTAGTTGTCCCACTTTATCATGAATTATCAGTGCATGGTCAGATTAATTTTTGTGCCCATATAAAAAGTTATATTTCTAATTTTTGAAGTAGTTTTAATAAGTTTTTTATGATGTTTTAATTTATGATGATACTAAAGTTATATGACTAGTGAGCACAGTGGCACATGCCTATAATCCCTGCAACTTGGGATCTGAGACAGGATTGCGAGTTTGAGGGCAACTTCAGCAACATGGAGTCACTTTCAGCAACTTGGGACGACTCTGTCTCAAAATAAAAAATAAAGAGGATTAGGGTATAACTCAGTGGTAAAGTGAAAACTGGGTAAACTGGTAAACTAGGCTCAATCCCCAGTTTCAGGATAATAATAAAATAAAATAATGTATATGACTAATTTCATATATATAAATCATGAGAATCATGTGGGTTGAATACTTACTTTAATTTTGCAAACAACAGAGGATCTTTAATGCAGAAGGGATCAATCCTCATGGAATGCAAAGCAATTTATAATGTGCTAATCAGAGATCCAAAGCACATTGTTTGCAAAGTAAAGCTTGTGGAAATAAATATGAAAGGATACAAATGAAGACACACTTCGATGGCTGTCTCATTTCCAGAGCCTGGTGTTAGTCCTGCTGTTCTCAGCATGTTGCTCAATGATGACCTCATCAGTAACACAAGATGCATTCAGCTATCTGGCACCTAGATGGCAGCTTACAAAATATAAACATAGTGCTTTTAAATGGACCATAAAGCCTGACTAAAATCTTATAAATTAGTAATAGAAATACCTGTTACATCATTCCATCGTTTGGGTACACCCTGCAAATTACTCCCTGATGGAAGTTATTTGGAAAAAAAAGTGTGTGTGTGTGTGTGTAACATGTGAGTGAGCATATAGAGATGTCTATTCTTATTTTACTTTTTGTTTGCTAAAATGTAATATGTGTGTTTACCAACAGAGTGAATAGGACAGTAATTGGGAACATGCTTGTGATTTAGCCATATTATGTAAAGAGACATTGGAGTGAGCCTAAGGTTCAGAACCTAGTGCACAAGAACACTTCAGTGCACCTTCTGGAATTAATAAAAGCTGTTTTGTCTTATAGATGATAGTGACTCACAGAAATGTGTTACCATTGATCTGTTTTAGCAATGACATTTAATCTTGTTTCAAGAGAATCTTCCTTAAGCTTGAGTGAATATCACTATTTCTCTTGATTTAAGATGCCTGAAACCTGTGAAAAGAAATTTCTTTAAAAAAAAAAAAAGGAGGGGGCAGAGCTGTTCTCTTTATCATCTAAGTGTAGCTGTTCTGGCTGGGTCTCCTTTTTTGCAAACCTGGTACTGGATTTGCCTTACAGGTATTTTCATAGAGAAATACAGACGGCATTTGGATGGTAGGTGTCAACAAGTCTTATTATGAAAGATGGAGCAAGTTGGACATGAAATATTTATTTTCATTTCCAGACCCCATTTTCTAGTTGCCATTATTCCTTGCAAATAAAAATGTGGATGTCAGTCCCCCGAATCATCTCCAAAGTATTATAAGAAAAGTGTATCTTGTGAGGTGTTTGTTAACCAAGGCACAGCCTGAGTGCGGGGCCTGTCAACACAGTCACAGAGATGAGGAGAAGGTATGAGTCATATTTTTGTGACCACTTCAAGTGTCTTTCTTGATACATACTATAAATGTTGGAGGCATTTCTTGATAGGAATCACAGGGTAAGAGAAGTCTTCTTACTTCTTGCCTGGGAGATATTATAAGGAAAAAGTGGTTGTTAGTAGTAACTGTTTCAAATACTATAGCTGGTGCAAAAGTAAGCACAGGGGAGGAAAATCACCCTGAATTATGGATGTTGTGTGCCATTTTCATGGCACCAGGTGGGGATGTTAACACTTAATCAGTCTCTCTGGCATTATTTTCAGTCCATATTGCCAGCTTTATCACCATGAAAGATGCTTTGATCTTCTACTGTGGTGTCAAGTACAACAGGCCACGGCATCAATGACATTCCAATCAGTAGGGCATCATTTCATATTAGGTATTTTTTTTAATATTTTTTTAGTTGTAGGTAGACACAATATCTTTATTGTATTTATTTTCATGTGGTGCTGAGGATTCAACCCAGTGCCTCATGCATGTGAAGGAAGTGCTCTACCACTGAGCCACAATCCCAGCCTCTCACATTAGTTTTTATCAGACATATTTCATTAATGCATCTTGACAACGTCTGGTACAATATAGAAGTCTCTGTCTTTCTCTTTCTGTCTCCCCCCTCACGTATATGATTATATCTTTTTTTTCCTTATGTATTAAACTAGAAATCAATTGCAAAGTACTTATCTTCTGCTGTCTTAGATTTTGAAGACAGAAGAAAATGTTCTCCTTAAAATATGTGGCACCTTTCTCCTTTGATGACACTTGAAGTTCTTTTATATTTTTTAAATTGATATTCTTAGATTTTTAACACACTTCATGTTTAAAAAATACCATTGAAAATGATAATATTGCACAGAAGTATCGATTGTAAAATGTAACAGAGCAATAATAAAAGTTCTCTTTTTTATCATCTCCTCTTTGTTAAGACACTTTATAGATGCTTATTTCAATGTTCACAAGCACACTTGAAGAAAGACATTTTTGCACTAATTGCACACATGTGGAAATCAAGTTCAGAGAAGTTGAATGACTACTTCAAGTTCACTAAGTGGCAAAGCCCCATTCTCCTTGCCCTTTCTACTGCTGCTCAGACTGCCCTCGTTTTTAAACTCTATTTAACTAAATACCAAATTAATCTCCAACTAGAAATTTGAAACCATAATTAGAGGAAAACTGCTGCAATGTGATATTAAATGATGGTCACAAAAAATTAGATCAAAATAGTTCAAAACATTTTCACAATTAGATTTTTCTCTTTTGAGTTGACTTTCTTTTACTGTTTAGTGGTAAGAAAAATAGGAGATATAGCATAAGTATTGTCAGCTATCGAAAATGAAGAGAAAAAAATGGTAAATATTGATGTGGAGCAAATCTGAGACAGATTTGAAACATAGGAAAATTTCAGATCATGGTGTATTTAAATCTGGCCCCACATTGGCCAATGGGAAGAATACAATTTTGATAAACTGGATGGGGAGAAATGTATAAAGAGGAAAACAGAAGAAGCAAAATGTTATAAAAGCAATATGCAACTTACCTTCTGATTTCATAAAGGCCACCCCTGATGACTATGTATACATAATCAAAAGCAATAAGTGTATTTTAAAAACTAGCAATAAGTGTATTTTGATATATTTTAGCATGAAAAGTCAAAACTATATATTGTTTAGATAGAAGACAACAATTTTTTAAAGTATAACATTGAGGCTTCCTCAGTTTTCACCCCAAATGTACATTTTTAAAAAAATTCAATCTATAATATTAGTGTGTTCTGTTCATTCAATATTGAAAATTTAGTCTTTTTCCCAAGATTATTTTTATAATAAAGAAAGTTAGAGAACATTTTGTATCGTATCAAAAATAATTCAAATGGATGAGGTAATGCATTCTTTTGCACTACTTTTACATAAGCAATATTCTTTGAGGTTTCTAAGTGGCTTAAAAGGTGATTTTATAGGTTGAAATATTGTCTTTTCTAGTTTTATGGCCAGAGCAAAACAGCACTTGTCAGGAATGCATATAATATTGCACCCGAGGTTAATTAGGTTAGGGATGAATTAATTTGTAACAATTTCCGTTATTTGACAGACATCAATAATATAGTATATTACTTGCATTCCAGACATCAGCCAACTACCATGACCCAGTCAGATTCAATTTGGGAAAATCTTGGATCAAATGAATATTTTATTATTGATTTTTTGTAACATCATATTTTACAATCAGATCTAGTCATAAAAGACCTTAATAACTTGAAAAGATATTTTATAAAACCACAATGTTGATGAATGGAAATCATGCTTTCTGTAGTGAAAAGAAAATTTACTGTCTTCTTCCTGGGATGAGATGTTAAGGCATCATTGTGTGCATTATTAGTAGCTATTAAGAGGGTTATGTTTCTAAATATTCTCCTCATCTGTTGATTAGATAATTTTGTGGGAGGAGCATTTCTGATAATAGTTTGTACAGCTTGGTTGTCCTTCAGATTATTTTTATGTCAGGTCATTTTCAGTTGAAAGGTTTGACTTTTCCTAAAAAACCCACAGCGTATCTAGGAACCCCATTCATTTGCACATAATGACCAGATTTACTATCAGATTTTTCACATAAATGATTAGATGTTATGTCAGCTTGATACAGAAACGTTATGCTGATGGTACCTATGGTTAAATGCATTACTTTCCCAAAAAAGGGATATTCATCACAAATCTAATTGCAGAATTTCAGTTATGGATGTTCTCATCAGTAACAATGTATAATAATACAAAAATGAAACCTCTGAAGAATGATAGAATTATAAGTCACATGGATTTATATTAATTATGAGTTTTCTTATTCTATCTACATTTGAAAAGGTTTAATAACATATAGAAATACTTATGCTGTATTAATCATACTCAGAACAGTTTAGTAAAATCAGAATTACACAACCACTCCTCTCCCAAGGAATGACACATGTTGTTGTCACATAGGCTAAAAGACGAAATGCACAGTTTCCTTACCATATTTTGTTAGGATTACTCCACTCTCAGTCATACTTTTGTTGAAATTATTGATTTCTAATATCTACACTTCTTACAGTTCTTTCTCAGTATCATTTATTCTTTTTTTATTTGTACTTATTAGTTATACATGACAATAAAATGCATTTTGACACATTGTACTCAAATGGAGCATAACTTCTCATTTCCTCTGGCTATACGTTGTGCTGAATCACACCAGTAGTGTAATCATACATGTATATAGGGTAATAATGTCTGTTTCATTCTATCATTCTTCCCATACCCACCACCCAACCCCTTCCCCTTCAGTATCATTTATTCTTACTGTAGTTTCCAAAATGTAGGTAGTGTTATGAATTTCCACTCATTGTTCTTTTTTGTCTATTCTTTTATCCTGTAGAATCTAAGAACTTCTAGGGGTAGAAATTGAGACTGAATGAGAGAGAAAATGGAAAAGAAGGGTTCAGAAGGAAGCTAATATTTGTGGCACTTGTACTGGATTTTATAAATGCATGCACATGCACCACATATATGAATATACATATGCATTGTAATTAATTTGTCTCAATAAATTTTTCTATCCATTTGTATTAGAGAGTGTTAGGACATCTAATATACAAAAATATATAAGATGTAATTCCTCTCCTTCTCAATGAATTGACAGTGTAATGTTACCAAGAGCCTCAAAATGAGATAAAGATAATCTAATATACTAGGATTGAAATATGCACAAGGGTGGCCACATAGTGATCTAGTCAGAGTGGTGAGAAATTGAAGCTTCTATGTTGATAGCAGCCATCAAAATCTTATTCAGAGTAAGGGGCACAGCCCTAAGGCTCAAGCTGTCCTATCAAGACCTGTTCTTTGTGCAAAAATAAGGGTCTCAGTTTTTCTAAACTAATGCCATAAAACGTTAAAATATTTTCTTTCTCTTTTAAGAACAAACTGTCATGAAAATTCCCTTAGAACTAAAAATTAGTGGCTTTCAGTAGCATCTCATAATGTAACATCTTGCTCTTAATATCCTTCCTATGAACACTTGAAGAAATGAATTTTAAATACTCTTAGGTT
Organism: Geosciurus inauris; assembly: GCA_004024805.1. Taxonomy (NCBI): domain Eukaryota; kingdom Metazoa; phylum Chordata; class Mammalia; order Rodentia; family Sciuridae; genus Geosciurus; species Geosciurus inauris. Next base: position 45,779 of record PVHX01011269.1, read on the forward strand.
TGTCTTAACTAATGAAATATATATGCACACACATACATATATGCACAGTCATATGCAAACATAAAATTTAAGCACAAAGTTCTATTATTATTAAAATGTGTGTATTTAAGCATTAACACAAAGATTGTTTAAAAAGTTCAAAATTCTGAGCACAAGAAAATTTCTGATATTGAAAACAATTGCTTGATTCTAAGAAAAATGACTCCTTCTTGTATTCTTAGTGTTATATTACTAGTGATTAGTGATATTTAGAAGAAAGGCATGCATGCATGTAAAAAGAATTCCAATAGAAAATAATAAAATAATGGGGAAACCAGATGAATGCGCCAACTCCCTGCAGTTATCCTCCCATGATGCCAGAGCCTTTCACTTCATCTGCTGCAGCAGCGTTTCAGTGGCCCCCAGCTGTGGTCAAAATAGTGTTCATCTCGAGCTATTCCCTAGTGTCCAAAAGGTGTTTAATTTTCAAGTTAGAGTTGACACAAAGGAATAGAAATTCAGCAAATGAAAGAGGAACTTGAGATAAGAAACTAAAGGTGACTACAGGAATATTATCTTTGCTTTAAGGGAAACACGTTCACCAATGTAATCATTGAATCATCTTGTATCATCTTCTAATCCTGGGAGACCAATGCTAAACAGATGAGAAAGTCTATTTATTCTAGGGTATGGGATTTTAAATAAAACTATCCTGCAGACTTTTTTTTTTAAGTCATAGGGCTACACAGGAAGAATTTTTGATTTTGATTAAACTTCATTATATGCCTATTTGGGATCTAGATTTAAAAGTTACTAATTAGGATTCCAGCAATGAATATAAATATACACCACCACAAAATACATTTGGGAGTCATTTACTACTGCTAAAAAATCACTACTGGTATATTCAAACTGTGTTCCTGGATGAGTGAGAAATAATCTATCTTTACAGATAGTTGCTAAAGATATTTTTATAATGTAAAATAGAAAAAGGTTCCATAAAACAGAATCAGTATCTACTTAGTTGTTGAAAAGTCAATCTTGTACCTATAATAGCAGGCAGAGGAAGTAATAATAGATAATATAAACTTGAGGGGGGTGGTGCCTGCTTATTTTGTTTCTACAGTCTCTGTGAAGAAGTTCATATCACTGGCTTGTTCTATGACACTGTTCCCGGAATTCATTATATTCACACACGTATGTGGAGTCAAATATTATCAAAAGCATATGCATCCTAGGTTAAAATGACCCAGGAGCAATTTGTTAGCTGCTCTTAAAATTCTATGCTGAAAGCATAATGGAAGCAGTATGTGAGGTAAGGGGAGAAGATCTGGAGTCAAGTCTATTTTCACCAGCCGCTCTGGCCTTAGGATTGGGAGAAGTTCCCTCAATGTAAATCAGAACTCAGCTAAGAGGTTTCAATCAGGACTGGAGCACAGGTGTTCTGCCTCCCAATTTGGAATATCCTCCTCTTCCATGAAAGATGCATTTGAATAAGGAAGCTGTGCCTACAGTTCAAATTAATTAGAATATTTTCTGCTCTAAAAATATTCACGTACCATTTTATTGTCACTTTTGGCATATGTGGGTATAACAATTTAAATGTATGCTGTTCCTTTAGAAGCACCACACTATCCTCTTTCTTTCTGATTACTTATAGCTGTGAGAAATGCTTATTACCAAATACAAGTGAGCAGAAAGGTTGGAAAGAAATGGAAAGGAGGTAACAGAGCCTCAGAAATTAGCAGAAACAAAGGAGCAGGTTTTGAAATGAACATGAATGTACTGCATAATAAATTGAATCCCTAAATATCAAATTAATAAATTTCTGAATAGCAACAGACTGAATGTTGTGCTGCTTTTGAAAAGTGGAAAGGATGGGAAATTTAGCACAGACAGCACTAGAAAGCACTAAGCTGCCTGAATGAAAGTCATTTGCAAAGCCAAGCTGCTGTTCCTAGATCTATCATATTTTGATGTGTAAACATGCTGTCTTCTGTTAGTTTAAATCTACAGTATCTTATACAGAATGGGAATGAATTATTAGATTTCTGAAGGTTGCATTGTTATAAAGATCAGACTAAAATTCTAGTAGAAATATGTCAATTCTGTTACATATCATTTGAATTAATCTGCTTCATTGGAAAATTTCATTGGGAAAAAGCAGTAACAGCACACAAAAAATATGTACTTATCTTATTCAAGAGAGTTTCCTATTTGGCACCAAGGAATTATGGAAGAATCCAATGTGTCTTTGGAAATAATGCCATGATCACCTAGAAGAGTGTGTCAATTAATGCCATATGTGAATATGGTTTTCATAATCTAGACACTTACCTCCTGGGATTGGGACTAATAGCTCTAGCCTTTTACTTCTCATTAACTATCAGAAAAACTATCAGACAGAGGAGACATTGGTCAGTGCCAACATGGTAGAAATTTGGGCAAGTGGCTGAAAGTTGAAAGGATTGTATCACCTTAGCCACAGTTCTGTATTTATTGAGAAATATGACTCAGAAAACTAAAGAATTTCAAAGTCACATGTGTTCTGAAATTCAGTAAAGCAGGCTCCTTCCAGAAGTGAAGATAAAATGTGGAGAGCAGGCAGCCAAGTTGGGACATGTTTGCTGGTATACATGGCAGCCTTAGAAATAAAAAAAAAAAAAAAAATAACAACTTGCCACACTAAGGATAGGAAGAGTGAATCTACATAAAGAAGCAAAGAATCTTGGAACTGCAATGTCTAAGGTAATCATTTTAGTCACCTCTAGCAGACCCACAGCTTTGGTCTTTCCACATGTAAATACATGGATTCTGAAGAGAGTAAAGGCGTCAGTGAGCTATGCGTGACCATATGCACTGGCAGATCACTGAAGAAAAAAATGCTCTTGATTTTTCTAAGTTCTAAGAAAGAATTTACATTGACATAATACATCTACAAAAATTTCATTGGTCACAAAATGGTAGTTGGAACTATTGAGTACTGCTAAGGATTTGTCTCAAATCTATCAATAACAAGCTTGAAAAAATGTATTTTTGTGAATTACATGAAAAAGTACAATCTTAACAGAGAAGGCTATTAGCATTATATTCAAATTGAAGAAACTGTTGGATGCATTTCTGAGGATAAACCTAAGAAAAGGCAAATGTGGCTCAATACTGCTCAATATATTGATAATGGATTTATGTCAAAGATTTTAGAACTGCATGTATACATTACTCAAGTATTTATTTAATTTATAAATATGTATCACTGTTTAATTTCTAAAGTGTATTTGAGAGTTATACTCACATTTAATTCTGGCAGAATCCTATCAGGTTTCTTTTAATATCTCCATTTTATGGACAAAGAAGCTGTGTCATGAAGACACCTGGTAACTTTTTCAGTTATGTAGATAGTAAGTGACACAGTCACTATTAAGATTTGACCTGTGTTCTTAAGAGTTAACAATATCAAAACAATATCTCCTGATAATTTATCAGTTTTTAAGTTAATTGTTCAATAGTCATGGTATATTTTGTTGATCTTATAATTTCTCTTTTTTTGCTTTTGTCATAAATTGTATATATTAATATAAACACAGAAAACAGCTTTTGATGAAGTTCATGGAACACACATTTTTTTTTTTAATTTTTGAAGCTAAGTATCTACTTCATGAGGAAACCAAAATCCATAAACATGATCTAAGATGAATCACCCAACCCAGTAAAGACATTTTATTTTTCAAAAAAGTGTTAGTAATGTGAATGATTTTCCAGTAATATTTTTAATTCTTTTTACATAGGTATGTTATATATGGATTATGTTTGCTTCTGTGAAAAAAATCTAAATTTTGGCTGACCAATTCAATCTGTTGTCCATAAGCCAAAACCTATGTGAGAAAGAAAACTAGTGACATTTTCTATCACTTAAAAGTATTTGAATTTTTCTTTCTTTTCTTTCTTCTTTTTTGTACAAATACTCTAAATACCACAAAATTGACTGCAGAAAATATTTCCTTGGCATTCCCTAATGGGAATATAACATATCTAAACTATAAATCCTGTGTCCTTACTCATATACTCATGTATCTATTTGGGTTAGCTAGGTTTTTGTTGTTGTGATGAAATACCCAAGAAAATAAATTTAAAGGAGAAGAGATTTATCTCGGCTCTCAGTTTCCATGGTTTTAGTCCATGGTTGGCTGGCTCCATTGTTTCTGGGCTGGTGCTGAGGCAGAATATCACAGAAGCAGGCCAGGAGGGAATAAACAGGCTCACCTCATAGAGGCTAGGAAGCAAAGAGAGAGAAAGGGGCTGGGGACAAACTACAGCTTTCAAGGGCTCACCCCTAGTGAACTATTTCCTCCTACTAAGCTCCATCTCCTAAAGTTTCTACCAACTCCCAATAGCACCACTAGCTGGGAACCAAACCTTCAAGATATCAATACTTGTGAAACATTCTAGATCTAATCCATAACAACATTCTTTCCCAAACTTGGAATAGTACACAACTGCTCAAAGAAGTTTAGATGTTAATCTTTTTTTTGTTTTGGTAGCTTATCCAGATTTATTTTTTCCAGTTTTATTGAGATCTAATGGATAAATAAAATTGTGTATATTTGTGGTGTACAACACAATGATTTGTTAACTATTGATGTCTAGCTATATAATGAAATGAGCCAATAATCAAGTAAGTTAAGATCTCTGTCACTTCATATAGCTACTGCTTTAATAGGTTGATCTTGGTGCTTTCTTGTACCTTATTCTCTGTGGATACTTCATGCTCTGAGTCCTACATCAATCAATGTTATATACAAATTTTTCCTCAAGTGATAGAAAACTTGGAATGAAACTATCATTTGACCTGTTTTCCCACTCCTCAGTTTATATCCAAAGGACTTAAAAATCAGCATATTACATGATGCAGCCACTTCAATGTTCATAGCAGCTCAATTCATAATATCCAAGCTATGGAATGAATATAGGTGCCCTACAACAGATGAATGGATAAAGAAAATGTCACATATATATACACAATGGAATATCCTTCATTATAAAGAAGGATGAAAATATGGCATTTGCTGGTAAATGGATGTAACTGGAGAATATTTTGCTGAGGGAAATAAGCCAGTCCCCAAAAATCAAATCCAGAATGTTCTTTCTGCTATGTGAATGCTAACCCACAAGAAGGGAGGGGAAGATTAGAAGTTCATTGGACTACACAAAGGATAATGAAGGGAAGGGAGGGAGGATGTTAGCAGGAAAGACAGAATGAATCAGATGTAACTTTCTTATCCTCATATATAATTACATGACCAATGTAAATCTACATCATGTACAACCACAATAATGGGATCCTAATTGGAACAAGTTACATTTATTCTATCTATGTATAACACTTCAAAATATACTCTACTGGCATGTAAAAATAGTAAAAAAGTATAAAAGTTATTTCTCAAGTGAATACAGTTGTTTGTATGTCCCTAATTGCTTCTCTACCTATGCATATGATCTCTAATTTGGATTTTTTCAGTAGTCTTCTCTATTGCATCCTTGACTGAGTTCAATGTATTTTCCCCTTAGGAGAAAAACTAATCTCTTTGAAATGCCAATTTGATTATGGTATATCTATGGGTGAAACCTTTCATTGACTTTGGACAATACCAAATATAGAAAAACAAGACCTTAATAACTACCAAGGTATTTTATGGCCTGCTTGGTCTGCATGCTTCTCAGACTAAAGACCCACACATTCTCTCTGTTTGGGATATGTTCTTTTCTCTTTAACTTTTGTATCCTATTCAATATTTTTCTATCTAAAGCATTTCAATCAAATGCTCTGCTTTCCACTTGCTGCTTTTACCTTTATAGATCACATAAATCTTTTAGTAATTTGTATGTATCACAGAAATAGAAATGACACAGAAATAGAAATGATTTTGAATCATTTCAAAATCACAGAAAATGACAGCCCTCATTTTTAAGGTTAGACACTGTAGATACCATAAATATTATTATTCAATTTGAAATTAATTTATTCCCTTTCTAATTTAATATAAGACTTTTATTTTGGAAAAAAATTCTTTGGTTAGGATAACTCATATTTTCCTTTTTCCTGGGAATATTTGTTTCAACATAATTAATGATATTTTTAAAAAAAACAAATGTTTAGAAGAAACTGTGGAATATCTTTTATTTTCATATTTAAGGTATGACATAATTATTGTCAATTATATATATATATCACTGTATAATATGTACATGTTACATATATTACATATTTCTATATTTAGCATCTAATGGAACACATAAACATTTATTAAATAGGTTCTTTTTTATATTAATCCTTTTTGAAACTTGGATTCATTCATAGTAGGATACTTATTCTTCAAAAGGAAATAATCTCTACTAAGATACCTATGATTGAGTGGGACCAGTAATTGGATAAAGGATATATGATAATGGGGCATTGCTACAGAGAGATGGAAAAAACTTCTATTCTCCCCTGAAAATTTATTGGTTGCCTTGCACAAGCCAATCATTATAGCATGTGTGAATGATACAAAGACAAAAACTGCCCACGAAGTGCTCATTATCTCATCTACCACATCACAGCCACATAATAAGAGCTGAGTCTTAAAGTATAGAATGTGTTTTATGAGCACATAAAAATATCATTAATTGTAGTTTATACATAGGGATTGAGTTACATTATAAGATATGTAAATTATCAACTGAGTAGAACGTATCATTTGGAAAGAAAAATTTCAGGTAGTTGAGATTTTTTTCTGGCTAGTAATCACATGGATTTTGAAATGTGAAGGCATTTAGGATGCTGGACTATGGGTTTAGATGATTTCAGATATTACTGACATGAACTTACCTAGTCATAAAAAACTATTTTTCTTTTTAGATATAGCTTCCTACTATGTATCACCAAATAAATTATAGTTACTAAGACATCAAGATCTCCCCAGAAGAAAAATGATCCAGATTCCCACTGTCTTTTTTTGGTGTTGAAGACACTTTAGAAGTCCTATTAGATGTATGATTTCAGTTTTAATTAACAAAAATGTTCTCAGTTTTAAAATCTGTTGCTTAATTGTGCCAAAGGAATAATCAGAGTAAATAACACAGATTGGAGGCAGTGTGGAAGGCTTTCCTAGGAAACTTTCCTGAAGTACCTTAGATCTATCCCAAAGTCTTAGAAAAGGTGCTATTTTTTTCAATTATGTTCATATTCCTTACTCTTCAACAGATACTTCGAAGTATACTGTAATGGTAGGCTTTAGTGGAAAAAAAAATACCTGTCAATTATATACTAGAAAAGTTGAATATTTTAGTTTCTCTGGCTAGTAGAGAGTGCTTCATATCTAACACATTAAGCAATAAAGTGGGATTGATTCAGTCCCTTTAGACTTGGATGGAAAAAATGTATGGTATTTCCCCCCTATACCTTGAAGTAACTCATTTCAGCAGATAACAGAAGGAAAGTAGACAATTCTGTCTAAACCAAGCAGGCAGATTCCCTCACAAAAATATCCAACCCACAAATGCCTTTCCATTAGGTCTACATAACTCAAGCATTCCCTGCTCCTAATGGCTAAAATTTGTTTCTATCAGAGCCATTTACTTGGCTAGATGCCTGAAATATTCTTTAAGAAAATTACTGTAGAATTTACAGTTACTGGGATAAAACTAGGTAATCAATTTTCTCATGTGACTTAGAAGATGTCTATATCTTTATCCTCATAGCTCCTATAAATTTGTTCAATTATTTTTATGGTATTGGATCATTTTAAAATACTATATATTAGTTACCAGTTGAAATTTAATAAATAAAAAACTAGATGTATTAATATTCATGTCTGGGAAGGCCTCAGACGTACATTTAATTTCTAGTTACAACACTTAATAGTAGGTTAAAGAGCCAATATACATGTTTTATCTTTCAGATTTGATCATTTCCTCAGAAAAACAGATAACAACAATGTCAAGTGATTATTGTTAAGTATGTAAGTAAAGCACAAGTGCAATGCTAGATATGAGAAGGTTTTCAGTAAATGACATTTATTATATTACATGGAGATGAGAACTACTCCCTCTAGGTTGATAGAACTGTAGAAGGTGGTGCAAGTTGCATAACACAGCCTAACTATGTTATGAATTTGTGCTGCTGGGATCAGGTGTGACAATCTCAGGAAGTCTCCCTCCTCAGTCTTTCATTTCTCTCAACTTCATATTCAAGATCTAAAACTCTGAAATTTGAAGAACATTAAAAGAAGATAATTATCTTAAATTAATTTCTCAACTTGATCAATAAAACTCTAAAAAGTCATAATAAATACATTATCCTTACTGTTTTAGTCAGCATTTTCACTTCTGTGATCAAAGATTTGACAAGAACAATTTTAGAGAAGAAGTTTATCTGGAGCTCACAGTTTCTGAGGTCTTGGTCCATTCCTCAGGGCCTGAGATGAGGCAGAACTTCATTGAGGAAGTGTGTGGTAGAGGAAAGCATCTCAGCACCTGATGATCAGTAAGCAGATGGAGAGCTCTGCTCAACGAGGACAAAATATATACTCCAGAGGCATGCCTGCTAGGTACCGGCCTTCTCCAGCCATGCTGTACACACCAGCGGTTACCAACAAGTTAATCCCTATCAGAGATTAATGCAATGACTAGGTTAAACCTCTTATAACCCAATTATTTTATCTCTAAATTTTCTTGCATTGTCTCACACATGAGCTTTTGGGGGATATCTCATATCTAAAACCTAATACTCTGAAATGAAGTGGCAATTTAAATGAGAGAAACTCACATACACTCATACATAAACACACACATACCCCAGATGTGTTTATTTCACACACACAAAGACACATCTATTCTGCCTCTCCTTTCTCTTTCTTGTCTAGTCTTTTCTAACACAGCAACACTAAATTCAGATGAAAGGAAATGGAACACATCCTCCTATTGTGGCTCTTGGTTATGTTCCAAACTCCTTATATGTCCTGGTTATTCGTACCAGAAGAGTGTGCTCTGGGTTTTCTCCTTTTCTTAGGTGAATTTACTTGTCTTACCCTTTTTATTGCAATGCATCTCCTAAATTGAAGGTTAAGTTCTTTTTTTTTTTTTTTTTTTTTTTTGGTGCTGGGGATTGAATTTAGGGCCTTGTGCATGTGAAGCAAGCACTCTACCAACTGAGCTATATCCTCAGGCTGAAGGTTAAGTTCTAAGATGATGTGGTCATGACTATGAAGAAAAAACAATGTTTATCTCTATATTTAGAAATTAACCCTTTAGGAAATAAAATTCTTTTCAAAGGTATCTTAGTCTTGGAATATTGTAATCCAAAAGAAATGAAACCAATTTGTCAAAGAGACATCTGTACTCCCATGTTCATTGCAGCACTATTCACAATAGCTAAGAAATGGAAACTGCCTAAGTGCCTAAGTGTCCATCAACTGATGAATGGATAAAGAAAATATGGTTCTCAAACAAAATGGAACACTATTCAGTCATAACAAAAAGAGTGAAATCCTGTCGTTTTGGTAACATACAGATAACTATATTAAGAGAATAATCTAGGCACAGAAAAACAAGTACTGTGTGATCTCACACATACAGAGAATCTTAAAAAATGCTGCTCTCATAGAAATGGAGAAGATAATGGTGGTTACCAGAGGGCAGGAAGAATGGGTGGAAGATGTGGGTGTTAAGTTACAGTTAGATAGTAGTGAGAAGTTCTGAAGAGTTAGTGCATAGTAGTCTGGCTCCAACTTTGAAAGTTGGAGTCATAAAGAAAAGATTTTGAAAGTTTTAGTCATAAAGAAATGATAAATGTCTGGGTATAGTGACACACACCTGTAATCCTAACAGCTGAGAAGACTAAGGCAGGAGAATTGCAAGTTCAAAGCCAGCCTCAGCAACTTAGCAAGTCCCTAAGCTATGGGGAGGTAGACAGCATCTCCTTGAGGGATTTTTCTTCCTGCCAAGGAGGATGTAAGCCACCTGAGAAATTAAAGTCTAGAATAATTAGTAAAGAACAAAAGACAAAGTCAGAAAGATAGTTTCAAAAGTTGGAGCCCCTTATAGTTCCAGTCCACACAGGAGCTGGAGCTTGACCAGAGAAAATGGCTCCCATGGTTTATTTAAGGGGGTACATCAAAGGCAGGGATAAGGTTTCAAGGGCAGAGTCTCACTTTGGGATGTCTATCAGTCAGCAGGTTGAAGAGCATCTTGGCAGGTCACCCCATCTCCGGTGCTGTGTGGGACTTTTGGAAGAACTTGGATAGGGCTCAGAATGTCAGGGCAGTCAATTAGAGGAAATGTCCACTGGTCATTCCCAGACACCAGATTCTCCTATTCAAATGGCTATGATGCGTGGTGGTCCACACACAGCCCAAGAATGGCTCTTTACATTAAGCAACTTAGCAATACTCTGTCTCAAAATGAAAAATATAAAGGGCTGGGGATGCCGCTCAGTGCCCCTGGGTTTAATCTAACAGTAAAAAAAAAAAAAAAAAAAAAAAAAAAAAAAAAAAAAAAAAAAAAAGATCAAGGAAGAGATGAATATGTTTAATCTGATACAAACATATGCTTTATATATATATATATATTAGAACATTACATGGCGCCCAATTAAAATGTAAAATTTTATGTTATTACGTATAAGTTCAAATTAAATTTTAAAGAAATATTGGGGCATTATATTTCCAAGCACTTTTAAATACTATTATATATTGCTGTGGTATCTGTCTATGAGATTCTTCAACAATATAATAGATTAGTTTCCTTGGACTTCAATTTTTGACTAGAGGAAAAGGGATATTTTCTATTTATGGCATACAAATCAGAAAAAAACATACACATATGAAACTTCACAGACTGGAGTTTTTTCTTTGAAAATGTATTCATATGCAAATAGAAATATGATTTTCTTTGAGTAAGAGAGAAATAATTTTATGTGAAATTTAAATATTACCTATAAACATGAGATTGTATACAATTATAAACATTTATATCTTTCTTAGCAATTATAAATAATGATAGGTTTAAGGTATTTTCTAAAGACTCATTTAGCTAGTGTTTTTTCTAATTCTTTGGGCTATATTTGTAATGTTTTCTAAAAGTTTTCCTTTTGAAATCTGTCCATATTCACTTAGGTGATGAATTTCAAACTATCTTAAAATAGAAATCCATTTCTTCCTGCCATAAACACAAAAATAATGAAAAAAAATTAGAATTGCATTAACTCATTAATTTTACTTTTCTGTTACTTATAAATGAGTTAGCCATGAAATTTTAAAATTCTTTTAAATACTTTAAAATGGTAAACGTCTCCTAGTTGATAATATTATGTAATAATAAAATAAATAATATATAAATGATTCATGATAAAGCTAAATCCATTGGCTTTTAAATCATAATATCATTATTTACTTTACCAAATTCAAAAAATAAAATGGAGCAGAATGTGTATAGTATTATATGAAGGATTAACGTATAAATATGAAGTCGAAGAGTTAATTTTTAAAGAAATATTGAGACATTATATTTCCAAGCACTTTTAAATACTATTATACTATTACTTTTAAATACTATTATACTATTATTTTTAAATACTATTATGGATTGCTGCATGTGGACCACCATGCATCATGACAATACAAACTCATCTAAAGAATAGAGTCAATTTGATAAACTTCTGATAAAATTTAATGATGGTACCATTCCTCAATGCTCCAGATGGCTCCCTCTTTCTTTGGAGAGTAGATAATCAACAATAGAAGTGAGAGAGCAAATATTTCTGCATTGTGCCTTGCAGCATTCAAGTAATTTCATCTCTTTTTCTTCCAAGTATTCCAACTTTTATGAATTTTCATTTAAATTCTCTATTTTAAAATTGTACTGTTTTCTATATGAATTTTCTCAAGTGGGGATATCTTTACTTGAGATCAAAAGTATGAAATTACATTAGCAGGACATCAAAATTTGTAGTCAACCATAGTTTTTCTTCCAGGTTGCATTTTTTCCCAAATGAAAAGAAAAAGGACATTTAGTATGAGAGAAGAACTAATGAATACTGTTTGTGTTTGTGGATCTGAGTGTTTGTGTAAACAAAGAGAGTGGGAAGGAGATATGCATGTCCAGATTTTATGCATTTTAGATCTTTCTGTCATGTACTCTGAGTTCAGATTATACACACACACATTCATTGACTAAAAGTCTCTGACTTTCGTTGTGTACATATAATAATTTTACTTTTGCTACTCTTAAGTTTGTCATAAGTGATAATGTTCATTTCTGACAAACTAGAAAATACAAATAAACAGTAAAGATAGGATTACATACATCTTATTGTATCCTGCTCTTTTCCTGTAACAATATGAATATCTCTCCATGTGAGACATTAACACTATCACAAAAATATATGAAAATACCATAATTGATTTAAAAACATGTATGAATATAGTGTTAAGTATTGCACTATTTTTCAAATTTAAGAAATAATATTTTTTATAGTTTTCCAATGTTATAAATATCATTGGTAATATATCTTTGTGTAGATGAACATTCATAGCTCCTAAATATTCTTTGCATAATCATCTACAATAGGACCTTTGGAAAATATAGCATTTGAAGTTTTCATCACTTCTGTGTCAACTCCTGATCTGAGTGATGAAGGATCTGAATTCATTCTTCTAAAATTAAATTATAAAAATGAGCATTTGATTGTGACCAATCTTCAGGCTCTAGTATGCTTCCAGTGCTGGGTGGGTAATGCTAATCCATGGTAGGGGAAATTTAGGTGTAGAATTGATTAAGCTCCTCCAAAATTCTTCCTAGGGATAGCTTTTTGAGACATTCCAGTTCTATGGTCTAAAATAAGCTTCTGGCACTATTCTGAAAAGCTTCTCTGGACTATTTTACTAAGTCATGATTATAGATTTTGGGTTCCTACGCATTTTTACATTCACCACATCAGGATTTTATTAAACCAATTCTCTCTCTCCCTCTCTTATTACCCATTTATTACATATATATTCTCATTAATGAATCTTATTTTCTGAGTGTTGACAATGAAGAACACAAAATCTTCTGCTAGTGTTGCTCTTAGGACATACAGTTCTTCCTTGAAGAACACACATCCTAGGAGCAGGGGCTGTTTCAGCCTTCTCTTTGTGGTAAAGGCACACTGGACATATTTCAGTGTTACTGGCACCTGTCTTGCTCGATCTGATAGAACAACAACAAACACAATAAAGGCTTGTTACTGAGCTATCTTTGAGCCATACCAGATTGTGATTGATTCTGTTGTGTTTAATGGTGTGGTGGCATTTTGCCTTAGGCCTTTTTTATTGAACAGTGGAAGAAACAGAAGAAGGAAACACTTGATCACTTTTAAATGCTGCACATTGCAGGCAGGGTTTAATGAGTGAACAGAGCCACTTCCAGTGTATTGAAATGCCTGGGCCATGCCTCAGACCATTGTACTTCTATTCAGATGGCAAAGAATAGAGTTCCTGTAAGATTGTTGAACGCAGCTCATTTTGGGAATAAACAGTCGCTTTGACCTTGTACGGGCAAATAGATCCTGTCAGGCCTGGAATTGCAAGGCCAGGAAATCATCTGTTTAGTCAGTGCTGGTTCTGGTCATTAGTTTGTGTTTATGGCTGGGAATTGGTAATATAGCCCTGTGTATACAGAGGGAAAGTCTGAATACTAAAAGGACCCTATTTACCAACAGCTTTATTTTTTAATTTAAAGTTAATTCAAATTGAAATGAGCCTTTTAACCCTTAATGAGGACCATGTTTCTTCTAAAAGTCAACCACATTAGTCAACTGGAGACAAAATTCACTTTGCAAGTGAAAGGCTGTCTACTTTCTTTCAACAGTAGCCACCATGGTTTACCAAGTGCATTTGTTTTTCTTTCACTATGGTAACTTTATCCATTCTCTGTATCAGCAGAGCTCAGACCCATCAATTACAAGGAGGAGAAAAAGTATGCGATTTGCTTGGGAATGAGGTCAGCATTCTATCTTGAAGCTCTTCTATAATTATTATTCACCATATAGGTGGTGCTCATCATAATACCTATTTCATACTTCTCTATTATTTTCTGAGCTGGCAGTTTGTTTTTTACCCACCTACAGGCCCACAGTGTTTAGTTCCTATTTTATTCTTTCCCCTTCATGATTATGGAATCAGCAGTTTCCCAAAATATTTCCAATCCACCCACTGCACATTGGTATTATTTTGGCTTCCTTCTATTATCTTATTCATGTTTTAGTGTTTTTCAATGGACAATTAACATTTGGCAAGGACTTCATCCTATTTGTTCCACTGTGACCCATTTTAAGATTTTTCAATATGTTTTGGGGTTTGTTCAACAAACAAGTAAGCATAACCTCACTAACTCAGCATTCAACAGCTGCGTTAGCAGGAAAAATATGAATAAATCCTTACTGCAAACTAACAGAGGGGAATGTACCCACTTTTTAGTTGTATTTTCAGTACTGGGCTGTTCTTCTTTGTCATTAAAAGACAAAAAGTCATCTTTTATTTAAAAATTGAAGATAATATAAATATTTGGATAGAATTTCATCATATTTGACTTTTCTTTCTATTCATTCCCATAAGATTCTCAAACTTCTAAATATTCTCCTCTAAAATGTACAAAATAGAAAGAGTAGCATTAAATACAGTTATTATGTCATCAGTTAATGTGAAAGTGTAATAGAGAATTATGTTTTTGGATGTTAATTTATCATTCATTCCATCCAAATATAAAATTCTTTAAATATATACTGTTCTGATATAGGAAAGCCCTGCCAAATCTGTTGTTCTATTATTAAATATATTTCTTTTAAGTTGGGAAAGAACTTCATTTTCTCATCTTATTGCCATAAAATTTTAGTGACTAATTTTAGTCCTTATGGAAATGATAAATATGAAGATACTCTGTTTTTTTTTTTCCCTTCTACTTAGAAAGTGTAAGCAATCCTACAAATCTGGGGACACAAAGTATTAATAGTTTAAAGTGCCTATCTTGAAGAATCTTTAGAGACAACTTAGTTCAATATAGGTTATTTTTTAAATGAGAAAATTGAAGTCCTGGGAAGAAAATGGTTCCAATTTAATCATACACTGGAAAAAAAATGTATTTCATCAACTGCTTGGTGCTAGACAGCAGAGTAGATACAGGGCATGCAAAATTGATAGGAAATATCTCTTGTGTCTATATTGCTCAGAATCTAACCTGGAAATACATAATTACTAAAAATGGATCATAAGAGTTATTTATAGAAGTCACTTTTCAAATCACCTCATTAAAAGTCTGAACACTTCAGGTCAATGAAATTGAGAGAACACCTATTTAGTGGGAAAAAGTAGATGAAAACCTCTATCTTCTTCATCTTAGTCCAGTGCTTTTTTCTTAGTGGTAGAAACACATTGAATACTGGTAAAAAAAGAAGAAAAATCAGGGAATATTTGGTGAAGATAACAAATAAGTGAATTCAACCATTTGGTGAACAAATTTGATTTCTAGAAAATCCTTGATAATACCAGGTGGGGCTTGAGGGGATCCTACCTCCCACTTTTATTGGCTATTGATTTAGACTCATAGATCATATATCTCATTAGTTTATAAATATAAAAGCAAAGATGAAAGTTTCTGCTTTGCTTAACTAGTTTAGAAATCTCCCTTACAACAATAGAAGAAAACATCTCTGGAACCAAAAAAAAAAAAAACGGTCAATTTCTCTCCACTTAAAAGATGTTAATCTGTTCAATCACTCTTTGGTTTTACTACCTGGAGTTGAAATATGTTAATTATTTTACTGACAGGAACTTTTACTGCAGGATTACCTAAGGGAAGACATAAATCAGAAATCTGTTGTGTTGCATCAGTTTAATTAACTATCACTTTAATATACTTTAGTATCACTTCCCTATACTAGGGAAGCCTTGACAAGATGGCTAGAACTTTTTATTTTAAAACTTATTACTATATGAATTTCATTTTCTAAATCTCATTTACCTTTCTTGTCTATTCTCTTTTCTTTGGTATTCTTTCATAATTTGAACAAAACTTTCCTTGAGGAATAAAAGGAAAGAAAACACATTGATACATCTACTCCTTCTCTTAATCTGATTTTTTTCCTTTTAAATATGTTGCTTTCTTTAGTATGTAAAACAATGATTAAATGAGAAAAAAATTCAAATTGTCATATATCTAGTATTAAGGAAAGGAAACCAATATTTCAAAGTGAAATCCTTGCTTTTTTAATGATAAGCAAAGCTAATAAAACACAAGGATTTGTATTCCTTAGAAATACTGTCTTAATACTTGCATAATAATATATATAAAGGATAAAGAAGGCATAATAGACAGGAGCATGAGCACATGTGGATTTGCTTTTGGAAAGAGATTACTTTTGGAATAAATATAAAAGTGAGCTTGTTATATCAAAATTTTTAGAGTGTTTCTCCCAGAATAATCATTTTATTAATGAAAATGCATTCTTTAGTCATATTATCAAATTTGTTACTTGCAGTAGAGAATTTTGACTTTTTTTTGAATTTTGAATTTTTTATTTGTCCTTTAAAGTCACACATAATAGTGGAGTTTATTTTGACATAATCATACATGACTGGAATATAATTCTTTCTACTTCAGTCCATAGTACTTCTACTTCTTTTCAGTTTCTCTCCCCTATTCTCCTTCCTCTATCCTACTTCTCTTCCTTCTAATTACTATAGTTTTTTAAATTAGTGCATCATAGTATACATAAAGCTGAAATTCACTGTAGTACATTCATATATGTACATAGCATAATTTGGTCAATTTTATTCCAAAATTGTTCCTGTTCCTCCCTTCCAAAACTTTTATTTTATTCCAAAACTGTTCCTCCCTTTTCCTGTCCCTCTCTGCCCACCTCTATTTCCTTCTACTTCACTGATGTTCCTTCTGTTTTCATAGAATTCACCCCTGTCCCCTGCCCCATTTTTTTCTCCTTATTTTGGTCTAGCTACCACATATGAGAGAAAACATCTGACTGAATTTATGATTCTGGTTTATTTCATTTATTATGGTGTCCTCCAGTTCAATCCATTTACCAGCAAATGCCATCATCTCATTTTTCTCTTTGGCTGAGTAAAACTCCAATGTTATATAGACCACATTTTCTTTTTCCATTCATCTTTTGAGGCACCCCTGGGCTGGTTCCATAACTTGGCTATTGTGAATTACAATGCTATAAAGATGTATGTACTTTTATCACTATAATATGCTGCTTTTACTACTATAGAATAAATGAGATAGCTGGATCATATGGCAGTTCCACTCCTAATTATTTGACGAACCTCCATATTGTTTCCCAGAATAGTTAATAGCAATTTGTAGTCCCACCAGCAATGTATGAGTGCACCTTTCACCCACATTCTCATTAGCATTAATCATTAATTTTATTCTTGATGATTGTCATTCTAACTGGAATAAGATGAATTATTAGTGTAGTTTTGATTTTCATTTTCTTGATTGCTAGGAATGTCAAATTTTTTTATATGTTTGTTGGACATTTGTACTTCTTTGAGAAGTGTCTGTTTAGTTCTTTTGCCCATTTATTAATTGGGTTATTTTGGGTAAGTATTAATTGTTTTGAGTTCTTTTTATATTCTGGATATTAATCCCCTGCCAGAGGAAGAGTTGGCAAAAATCTACTCTCATTTAGTAGGTTCTCTTTCATGCTCTTTATTATTTCTTTTGCCATGCAGAAGTTTTGGAAATTGATTACAATTGGTTCTAATTCTTATTTTTTAGGGTCTTGTTAAGGAACCTGGTGCCTGTACCAATATGTTTAAGTGTTGAGTGTATGTTTTCTTCTAGCATTTACAACGTTTCTGGACTTATTATTAGGTCTTTGATCACTTAGCTGAATTTTGCACAGAATGAAAGTTAGGAATTTAGTTTTATTCTCCTACACATCAATATCCAGCTTTCCCAGCATCATTTGTTAAAAAGGCTGTCTTTACTTCAATGTATGTTTTGGAATCTTTGCAGAACATCAGAAAATTTTATCTGTGTAGATCTGGCTCTATGCCTTTTATTCTATTCCACTGGTTTTTATATCTGTTTTGATACCAACACCATGTTTGAAATGAAAAAGGAAGACTTTACTTGTGTACTTCCCCTGTACAGTATGTTACCCTAATATTAATCTGATAAATTCCCTCCCCGCTTCCAAAAAAATAACCAAAGCAAATGTCAAATATATAGGAAATCCTGGGGGAAATATGTGTACAGAGCATATTAGCCATTCTGAAAGGGATTCTTACTAGGAATAGATGACAAAATGTTACTTTTTAAAAATTAAACAGTTTAGAGTAGATAGGGGAAAATAATGTTTTCAGAAAGCAATTTGCTTTTTTTTTTTTTTTTTTGGTACTGGGGATTGAACTCAGGGGCACTCGACCACTGAGCCACATCCCCAGCCCTATTTTGTGTTTTATGTAGAGACAGGGCCTCACTGAGTTGCTTAGTGCCTCGCCATTGCTGAGACTGGATTTGAACTCGCGATTCTCCTGTCTCAGCCTCCCTAAGTGCTGGGATTACAAGCGTGAACCACCGTGCCTGGCTCAATTTGCTTTCAATAATTGATTTATATAAAATTAAGAGCAAAAAAAAATCTATTCCTTATTCAAACTGTACTCTTGGGCATACAACGCTTCTGATTTTGCTTCGACTGTCTAGGCTGTAAAATAAGCAGACTAATATCTACTCTGATTATTTTAATAAAACTGTTGCCATAATCTTTCAGAATGAATAAAGGCATATTCAAAAACTAAGATGTCATTACAGATTCTAGCATTATATTTGCATATGTTTGACATTCAATGAATATCAGTTATGTGATGGTTGAAGCCTATCAGCTATCTATCAGGTATGATAGCATGCAAAGTCTGTGCTCAACTATGTGTCTCAACATTCTGGACTTCAGTGTCCCCAGATGTGTGTCTCTCTGTCTCTCTCTCTCTCTCTTTCTCTCTCTCTCTCACACACACACACACACACACCAATATGATTTCTAAGGATCATTAAGGTTATAGTTCTATTTAAGTAGGATATCTCAACTGAATTCTCTGTTAACATCACCTCAGAATATTTTCTGCTGCCAGTGACTCTAAGAGGCAGGTATTACTTTTCTCTTATAAGAACTCTTGATAGAGATGCTTGCTGGATCATCAAGCACACTATACATATTCTTCTGGTTTTCTTCGCCTTTAACTCATTGTCACATGTAAGCTGCTGTAATGAGAGCCATAATGTCCATAATCAAGGCTGGAATCATGTAAAGAGAAGCAGCATTCATATTTGTCCATCTTTTTAGAAGAGAAAAATTTATGTCAATGA
>PVHX01011270.1:0-65150 GCA_004024805.1 Geosciurus inauris
GGGGAATGGGTATAGTAAAGATGGTTGATAAAAAATATATATAAATATATATATATATATATACTGTTCATTGAAAGTGCATATAAAGATGTTTAATATGAAGAATGTAATCTGCTTATAATTTTGTGCAAAGTTAGAAAAATTATGATTGTAACAATTTTTTTTCTATTTGCCTCAACAAATGTTTTCAGTGAATAGTTTGTACAGCTTTTGAAACTTTATTCTTTTCTGTTATGTTTGATAACATGTATTAAAATGCAACTTTTGAGAAAAATAAAAAAAAAGAAAGAAAAAAAAAGACTTCATTATGAGAGGTATATAAACCAATGAAACATAACAGAGAGACCAGAAATAAGCACGTGCATATTCATTCAACGGATCTTGGTCAAGGGCATCAAGAATAGACAAGGAAAAGAACAGTCTCTTCAAAATATGGTTATGTGAAAACTAAATATCCACTTGGAAATGAATGACACTGGACTTTCATCTTGTACCGTACACAAAAGTCAGCTGGACATGGATTGAAAATCTGAACATTGGATTTTAAAATGTGAGACTCCCAGGACAACAGGAGAGGAGCTTCTTACCCTTGGGCTAGGCAATAACTGATTCATGGATATGATATCAAAACCACAATCAACAAAAGAAAAAGTAGATAAGTGAGACTATGGCATCCTAAAGAGCTCCTTCACAGCAAATGGAACAATCTACAGATCAAAAAAAGTAACCTATAGGGTGAAAGAAAATTTTCACAAACCATGTCTGATAAGAGGTTAATCCCCAATATATATAAAAACTCCAGCTCTTAATAGAAAAAAATAAAAATACTGATTTAAAAGTGGAAAAATGACTAGACATCTCTCCAAAGATATATAAATGGTCAGATATATATAAAATATGTCCAACATTGCTAATCATCAGGGAACTGATGATCAACATCACGAATCAGGGGATTCCAACTTTCCATTATGTATCCTTTTGTTTTCTATGATCAATTTTATTTTTTTCACATTAAAAATCATCATACACATTTATGTGTCTAACAAGATTTTCACTGTTACATTAAAAACACAATACAATAACATTCAACATGAGGTACTTCATATTTGTATACTTTTTACTTCATATATTTTTTCCTTCATATATTTTTCCTTCACAAATAATGCACACTGAGGCAGTTGCTATATGTCTTCAATTAGCTGAGCTTCTTAAACACTTAAAAAAAAAAACAAAAGACAGTTCAGTACAATAATTATGTAGAAATTAGATCATTTACTTAAATGCTATTTTAAGACATGCTTAAAGAATGTTACATTAGAACTGCTAGCCTAGTTACCTATTATCTCCAGTATAAACAATGACAAAGGCTGCCAGATACTTTGGGAAAAGCATGTACAGCATACTCTGTATATTGAAGTTGTGTTCATACACTAGAGTTGCCTGCCTAGTCAAAACAGTGGTTTCTAATTTAAAAGCTACAAAATTCAAAATTATCAAAAACAAAAATTGATGAAAATGCAAAGAAGACTCAGTTTAAAATATATCATTTTTTATTTTAAATACAATTCTCAAATTTTATCCATAGCTCTCAACATAGTCCAATCAGATGGTGAATGGGTTTTTTTTTCTGTTTAATAGTAATTAACAGAATATTAAGTTCATCTATATCCAATGTACAGGATCTCATGTGGCTATCAGCTAGCTGCTTCCTATTTGGGCAAAGGGCAACTCAGCAACAGAAGCGCTACCTGTGAGATGGTGAGCAGTGAAGGAATGACACCCCTCTAAGATTATCATACTCACCTCTGCAAATATGAAATTAGTGCTAAGTAATATTTCCTCTTCTCTGACTTGAAAATAAGTGCCTTCTAGGCTGGGATTGTAGCTCGGTGGTAGAGCGCTTGCCTCACATGCAGGAAGCACTGGGTCCAATTCTCAGCACAACATAAAAATAAATAAATAAAATGAAGATATTGTGTCTATCTACAAGTAAAAATATTTTTTAAAAAAAGTGCCTTCTAATCAGTCCTTCCAGTTTGCATGGTAGCTATGAGTTACTGAAATGTTTAACCATAATTTAGTAACAGAATCCTTTGTAGAAAGTATTTTTAATTGAAAATATATCTTTATTTCATCACATATTGTGAGTTCTTGATATCCTTAACAAAGATAAGTTAAATATACATGCATGGGCTTATTTCTGGGCTCTCTATTCTGTTCCATTGGTTTGTATGTCTGTCAATGACAGTATGGCACTGTTTTAATTACTGAAGCTTAGTAATATTCTGAACCCAGGAGATGGGATACCTTCAGGTTTGTTATTATTTCTCAAAATGTTCTTAGTTCTTCAGGGTCCTTTGTGATGAACATCACTAATCCTTAGAGTAATGAGATATTGCATTTAGATTTCACCTCATTTCTATGAAGATGGCTATTATCTGAAAACAAAAGACAAGCCAGTTGGAGATGTAGAGAAATTAGAACCCTTAAATATGATTGTAGGAATGCAAAATGTTTCATCCATTAAGTAGTATAAATCTTCCTCAAAAAATTACAGATAGAACTATTGTATGATGCAACAATCCCACTTCTAGATATTTATCAAAAATGGTTGAAATCAGAGAATCACTGACTCTGGGATAGGAGTTCCCTGTGTTTCTCCTGTGCTTCCAAAGCAATAAACCTTCTTTTACCTTTTTCTCAAAACCTTGTCCTTGTTATTGGACTGACATCTGGGACAAGGACTGAGTTTTCAGCAACAAATTTGGCACCCCAGATGAGACCTGACAGCAGCCTCCACTACAGCTTTGTTGAGCAGACCTGGATTTCCAAGGAACCCCACTTCCATGCTAAGGTTGAAAGGTGGCTGATGAACTTGTTGACAGCCAACCTCAGAAGAGTAAGGAGATGAGTGGGTTTGCCTTGGTTGAACCTGTGAGGAAAGGGAGGGACTGAAAGGACCATCCCAGCAGCTGCTGAAGTTTCTTTTGCTTCAGGAAAGTTTCTTTTCTCTCTGAATGGTATAGGCTGCTCCATCGTGGTCCACTTTGAGAAAAGTGAAACTGAACTCACTAAAATCACGACACCCTTCACCATTTGGTAAGTTCACTGGTGTGCAAGCTGAGATCCTTGAATCCACACATCTTGTTCCTCTTTGTGAGAAAATCTGGTCCCTCTCTCTGGGGACATCTGTGTTGCCACTGGTGTAGGAGTCATGGTTAAGCAGAACTTAAAAACCTAGGGATATTTACTCCTTTTTGATCTGTTCTAGTGTCTCATGTGTTTGTTAGTCTTGGGTTTGGGAATACCCTCTGATTGTCTGTGTTTTTGTTTTGTTTGTATCTGTTACTGCCCCTTTTAAGACACGGCCAATACTGCAGTGATCCTACAGGTAATCTCCTGGGAAAAATCTTGGCTGGTCAATTTAAATTCCCATCTGCTGGTCCTGGTTTTGGGACTCCTTTCTGGTTGTCTCTCTCTGTGTTTCTTTTGTGTACAATCTTGCAATTGGAGTTGGTCTGTTGGAGGTAAAGTAAGTTGAAGGGCCACCAATAGGTATGAGCCTATCTATGGTAATGTTTTACTGTAACAATCTGGCTTTTGAATAGCTTTCTGGATTATGATACGATCTTGAATTTGGAGTTGGTCTGTCAAATGTAAAGTAAGTGGAAGAAATTTGTGTGTGCAGGTCTGTCAACCCTGTTTTCAGTGATCCTCTTTCATCTGTCTTTTTTCTGTTACTGGTCCTTTAAGACATAGGCCATGCTATGTTGATCTTACCAGTAGTCTCAAGCAGAGAGATCTTGGCTGAATGGGCCACCTATAGGTATAAGCTTGTCCAAGAGAAAGATGGTTTACTGTAATACAATCTGGTCTTTGAATGTTTTTTCTGGCTTATTATACAATCTTGAAGTTGGTCTCTCAGGAGGAAAGTATATAAAAGAGATTCTGTACACACAGATATTTATGCATGATAAAGGGTGTGAACTGTCAGGAACAAAGCTGAAGGTGGCAAAAGTCACTGCCTCTGGTGTGCAAGAATAGCAGGGCACCAGAAGAAACTCTAAGCACTGTTTCTCAGCCTGTCCCCAGGAAACTGCAAATATTTCACTGTGGTCAAGGACACCAGCCCTAAACTGAAAAAAAAAAAAAAAAAAAAAAAAACTCCTAGAAAAGCTGCCTGGCTGTAGAAAAATGGCCAAAAAGAATCTGGCCTCTGCCCTGCCTACCAGCCCCTTTTTCACATGCAGAGTGGAGGCTACTGTCAACAAAGGATGTGGCAGGAGGCTCCAGCACTATTAGCTTATGACCTGGAAGCAGGAATAGTCTGCCCTTTTAAGATCTGACAAAACATCCCATTTGGACAGAGGATATCCATCACTGGGGACACTAAAGCATTTTTTGCTATAACAGTATCCCACCAAACTAAATGCATGCAGAGACTGACAGAATAAACAACTGCACCCAGAAAATAAAAAGACAGAAACTAAGGCCAACCATGTTTTGTGTGATTTGTAGGCAGTCTCTGCAAAGGGATCTTCAAGGATGCCTAAAGGAAAGGATTGAAAGGGCCTCCTCCATTGAGTATCATTATGCCTAGTATAAGAAAAAGGCCAAAAAGGAGACTCTAGGTACAATTCACAGTGGGAAACTCACTTAAAATTGATGGCATCATGATAATAATAAAGCAGACAGATCAGGCTCAAAAATATCCTGTGCTTCAACAACTTGAATGTCACCTGAGAGAGAAAAGGTTAGTCATAGTTTTTGTATATGCTGGATTGTCTGATCCCTCTCCTGGGATGAATTTGTTGTGTAAATTACATGCACAGATAACATTCATAAGGATTCTTTCAGAATATTATGAATTTTAAGAAAGGGTCTGAAATTAAAAAATATAAAAGAAAACTATAGGTATGGGAATATTTTAGTATGGAAAATTAAAAGGTAAAACAAATGCTTCTGAATGAGAAAGTATTTTGTCTGGTAAAGTAATATTCTTGTGTTAAAGTCCAAGATAAAAGAGGACAAAACTAAGGATGTAAAGAAGTCATGAATATTTAAGTTACAGAAGGTGTGCAGAAGGTAAATCTCAAAAAGTTTGTGTTTGTGATTAAATTGATTATAATTAGCACAAAGTTATTTGAACCTTAATGTACTGATGTGAAGCAAAGTCTGCTCTTGTTTATCAAGATAATTTTTCTTGTATTTTTTAGGTTTGTTAACTGGGGAAACTAAGCCTTAAAGGAATTAGAATTTGTACCTATTTTAAAGTCATGGATAATTACTTTGTAACTGGTTAAATAAACAACTGTTTTTAGGTTATAACAATATAGTTGACACCCTAAATATATGTGACTAGGTATCTGCATCTGAGAACTATAAGCTTTGTCTAAGTGCTATGTAAAAGTTTATACAATGAAAGTTTATATGAGTTTACCAGCAAGATAACCAATAAATGCTCTTTCATATATTGTATCTGACATTGAAGGGCCACACTGTCATTTGAAGACCTGTCTTTTATCTGTTTGTTTTGAATAAGTCAATTTCTGATCATTAACATTGCTTCCTAAATTTTTAAGAGATTTAAGGCTATCCATTGATTTTTTTGCTAATGCATGCAGACTTGTGATTATTGTTACCATACACTATGGATTCTAAGTGGTACTTTAAAAGTTAAATGTAGTTAAATGTACAGCTTGGGAGAGCACTTTGCCAAGCTGGTATTCTCCTAACTAAAATAATATGTATCATTAGTCTCAGATTTGCATAGAAAGAACAAACTTGGTTCATATTTATTTGCCATTTGATATTTTATAGCTGGATAAAGTAACCATATGTCAATAAGGTAACCTTTATGTCAATAAGTTATATATAAAATTTTGTGTTACTCTTCACATGAAAATTAGAATTTTTTTTTTTTTTTTTTTTTTTTTTTGGTACTGGAGATTGAACTCAGGGGCACTCGACCACTGAGCCACATCCCTAGCCCTATTTTGTGTTTTTGTAGAGACAGGGTCTCACTGAGTTGCTTAGCGCCTCACCGTTGCTGAGGCTAGCTTTGAACTCGTGATTCTCCTGTCTCAGCCTCCCTAAGTGCTGGGATTACAGGCTTGAGCCACCACGCCTGGCTGGGAATTGGAATTTAAATGTAATTTTGGAAGGTAATAAGGACAGCCTGATCTGTTTAAAGGTGACATTGTAACACATGGAAGCATGTTGCCACTTTTTGCACAAATAAAAAGTTAGAAGCTCTCTTAGCCTTTGATTCGTGTGTTAGATGTAATGTATTGTGTTATTTGTGAAGAGCCCTAACTTAACTGAGCCCTAACTTAACTCTGCTTCCCATCTTACTTCATGTTAGAATGCCTCCAAATAAACTAGACTTGAGCTCATTTAGAGTTATATTCAGAAGATCAAATTTTGTTGTAAAGATTATTGTGATCTCAAAATAAATGAGGGATATAATAATAGATAACTAAGTAAAGGTTTAAGATTATAAAAATCTTTTTCTTGTTCCATAGCCATTACACAAGGTGAATACTTTTTGCTATGTTAATTTCATTTTGTATTTTCCTTATAAATTTTACAACTTTTGCCTGTTACTGCATTGCAGAGGTACAGCTTCCAATAAAACAACTTCAGTTAATTTAAGATAATAAAGTCATCATCTATAGGACAGATAGTATATAATGCTGACTTCCAGTACTAGTACTAACCCCAATTAAATGAAAGAGATAACTCCAAAATTACAGATATTGAAGTTATACCTGTGTGACTACCACTTTAAGACTGATGAAACTGGTCTTCTGAGTATTTAAAACCAAAAATGTGGAGATCAAAGTCAAGGAAGTAAAAGAGATAGGGAAAAAGCAGCCACCAGTTTGGCCCTTACCCTCTAAGCTGAGCCAGGACCAAGAAAATGACCAAACCCCTCTCTGGGCCCTGCAACCCTGGTGAATCATCTGGTCTACTGAACAGGAGATCCAGAGGACCCTAGAGAACAGGAAGCCAATCAGTGCACATTCTGCAAAGAAGAAAGTCATTGGAGAGGAAAATGTTCCTGATGCTTCTAAGAGAAGCCACTTATGGTCAGCAGGATTCTGACCCATTCTGCCAGATGACACCACTAGTAGAGGAAAGAAATAGGAACCAAGAACCTTTGCACATGTCCCCAAGAGTGATTCTGAGTAATATCAGCTAACTCTTAGGGGTAGATAGAAACAAAGTCAGTTTTGACCAACTTGGTTTTAAATACCTGATCACCTAAGCACAGTCCTACATGAACATTTAAAAGGAAAAACAACTTTTTTAAAATGAAACTTAAGATATACACTCATATTGGTCCTACTAAAAGTAAGTAAAGCTGTAATCTATAAAGGAAGGGTTCTTATGTGGGTATTCCTAATAATAATGATCACAAAGGACTCAGCCACAAGTTTGTCTGTAGTTAATATGAGCCTGATCTAATAGACTTACAAATCTTCCTAACTTCCTACATTGATAAACTCAACCTGTTTTTTACTCATATGAATATGAGTTTCTGTCTTTATGGTTTTCAAAGACTAGCTTAAATACTAATTGCTTTTGTGCTAATTGTTTACAAAAAGTAATGCTTGGCTGTCTTGTTTATTGTTGTCTCACCATGATCTCTGCCCTATGTATGCCTTGTCCAGTTACCTGCCATCTGCTACTGTGGACTTCTGGACTGTTCTTATGCTGAATATCCTTAACTGTCCATTCACCACCACCACCACCACTGCCCGCCTCCATAGAAAACAAGGACTTTGTGTTACTTCCCCCAACTCCATCCTCTTTCAGCAGGAAGCACCTTAGAGACGTCATCACCCATTTATCCATAGAAATCAAATGGAGAAATTGACAATGAAGAAATGTAACAGTGGTCTACTTTATACTTTGAATATAGCCCTTGCTGCTCTGCCACTATAACTTATTTTTAAAATGGACATTTTTCTTTCTCTTTCTCTCTCCCTGCTCCTCCCTAATCTCTCCCCCTCCCTATTCTCATGGGATACAGGATTACCTTTCTTCCTAAATTAGGCAGATTTATCTGTCCTTGAGTACACACCCACCTTCAGAAGAAAGTAATCCAGACTTTAAGGATGGTACCAGCCTCAGAAATGACTATCTCCTAAGTTAACAAGTGAATTAAAACTCCACAGGAGAACATGTGGACTGTAGCCTTTGAATCACTTCTTTAAAAGACCCCTGTTTCTGTTGAAGGGCAGCCTCTGGGACAAGAATCTCCTGTATTTGTTCTTTGCTTGCAAAGCAATAAAACTTCTTTTTCCTTTTTCTCAAATATAAAAATAAAAAATAATAATTGAAATCAAGATCTCAATGAGACACTTGCACTCTTTTGTGTGCAAACATCAAGATGTGAAAACAACCTAATGTCAGCCAATATTAAATGATAGAGAAAATATGATATATGCATAAATAAAATGGTGACCTTGTCATGTGCAAGAATATGAATGAACCTTATGAACATCATGATAAGTGAAATAAGCCAATCATAAAAGCACAAATACTGCATGATTACACTTAGATGAAATATCAAAACTAGCCAAATTCATAGCAGAGTAGAATGGTGAATGCCAGGGACTAAGGGGAAGAGGATATAAGGAGATATTGGTCCAGGACTATCAAGTTTCAGTTAGGATAAAAAAGTTCTAGAGATCTACTGTGCAATATTTTCCCCCTAGTTACCAATACTGAATTGTGGACTTGCAGTTTTTCTTTAATAGCTCTTAAGTGTTCTCACCACAATTTTAAAATATTCTTGTCCTTTAAAATTATAAACCTGATTTAAATAAAAAACAATGAAAGGGTGAATTTTGTGTCAGGAAAACTCCAACCAGAAATGAAAAGGGGTCTGAAAGTAAAACTGGAAGAAGGGGCATACCAAGAAGGAACTAGAGGGGTCTGTAGCCAGACACTGCAGTCCTTTGAGGCAATGCGAATCATCACAGCAGATGTTAGAAGTACTTTTTTAAACAAAAGTGCTGCTGGCTTTTTAACTTCAGAGCCCTTATAACTATGATGTACTTTCTTTAGAGTGTAGGTGTGGGGCATGAAGTTGTGGGGGAAGACAGGGGTCTCTCTTGGAGAAATTCATCACAAGACCTTCATGTGGAACAAAGCCTATCTGAAGGCGGCAGCACACAGACATGGAGGCAACTACTCAGGAGACAACCACTCCCAGGAGCTCAGTCACCCTGCCACCTTGGGCTTCACAGAAAATGAAAACACCCCAGCTTGAGCCCATGTGTCACAGAAAGTCCCCTGTGTCAGGAGGTTTGTGCTCAGCTCCCCCTGCAGCCCCAGGCACTGTGTCGCTCAGAGCACAGAAGTACTCGGCTAAGTCGCTCCAGTGGGCTGAGGGCTTCCTCAGGTGGAAGGAGGTTTCATTCTTCCTAAATTCAGCCTGAAAACCACTGATGCCTTTAACCAGGGTGGCCCCTGATGTGTACTTCAGGAGGAGCTGGAGGCCTTGGCGGGGGCGTTGCTGGTACCAGAAGAGATAGGGCGATAAAGAAGATGAGTAGCTGCACCTCAGCTCCAGAGGGGTTCCTTCAGAGACCATGACGTGGCGGTCAGGCTGGGTCACTGACTGGGCTCGGCTTCCTCCTGCAACATTAATGCTGAGTAAGGAAAAGCAATGCAAACTCGGCTATGAAGAAAAAGTGCCTCTTTTCAGTTCAAATCAAAACACAGTCCAGCAACAGCGAGGAGCTAAGCAACTCAGTGAGACCCTGTCTCTACATAAAACACAAAATAGGGCTGGGGATGTGGCTCAGTGGTCGAGTGCCCCTGAGTTCAATCCCCAGTACCAAAAAAAAAAAAAAAAAAAAAAAACCAAAAAAAAAAAAAAACAAAACACAGTCACTTTCGTCCAAAGGGACAGGGAATGGCATGTACTTACTCAGGGCAAAAATCATTGCAAGTATTGGCATGAACAGGAGTAGCATGGCTAAGTGGTGGAAATGCTGCAGGTATCTGCCCAGGTAGCACGGTGGCGCGGGGCCCTGAGCCTCTAGGGCGTGGAATGGAGAGGCTGGGCTGCACAAGTCCCTTGCTTGGGCAAGTTTCAGAAATGATTAGAAAAAGGCTTTCCTTTACGCAGTCTAGATGCTCTCTGGCCCTTGTTCTCGTGACAGGTCCCCTTATCTACACAGACATCAGTGAGGAAACATCAGCCAGTGGCAGGGAGGAGGAGCTCAGGAGACTAAGAGAATGCTCAGTAAAAAGAAGATTCCCTGGTGCAATATCGTCCTCTGGAGGCTAGAGGCGGGACCAGGGATCTAGTCGTCTGGCTGTTCCCTTCCCATGTCAAAGGTGTGATGTACCAACTTCAAAGGCATGTACGTGTCCCTTTCAGAATCTGTGATGTCACCTTCTTCTGCAGTACCTGATATTAATCTTAAAGTACATTGGAAGTGGGAGTATGTAATAGGATAAGAGAACAATAATTTAGCTATGTGAAAAATTAGTCACACAAGATTATATTCTAGACTCTGAAATACAGATGAGATACTCTATAATATTTTGCAAAGCCATTCATCACCATGGGAAAGAATCAGTGGCATCAGGCTGAATCAAGTCTTTATATGGCCCTGAGCTGCTGGAGGTAAGAATCAGAGTTAGGAAAACAAATTATGTATTTGTTGCTAAAGGAAGGAAGTGAATTAAACAAGAGACTCATACCAAATCTAAGTCTATATCACATGCCATTAGTTAATATACACAAACTAATAAAAGCTATAATTTTCCTTATCAGACAAGAGCAAAGACTCCTTGGTCTAATATTTGTTAAGGCTATCAGAAAATCATTCAAGAACCACATGTTTAAGAAAAGAAAGTGAGAGTCCTACTTTCATTGGCAATGGTCAGAACAGACTGGTATATTAAGCATAATTATGGGAACTTCACACTAAAAGAAGATTGACAGAGACCCACCTACAGAGACACTTAAGTAGAATAATAAGGGTTAGGAAGATATGGTGGAAATACCTGACTCTGGAAATAATTTTTTAAAGACCCAAAGAAAGGTAACAAATATATATAAACTCAATAAGGCAGAAGGAAATACAACCAACAGACTGGAAATGAAGGAACTTATGAGAGGTACAAGAGACACAGGAGAGGTTGTCAGTGACCCTCACCTGAGCTAAGCATGCAATGGTCCCATACAAGTTGGAAAAAGTCCCAAATATGTGAAAGCAGTTGGCTTTATGGCTTAATAATAATAAACTCTTCCCTGCCTAACTTATTTAAGCATAGAAACCATGTAAACTAAAAGTGAAATATGCAAATAAGGAGATAATCACTTGTGAAATGAGAATCTGACTAACAGTAATCCTTTTCCAAAGTCAGAAGAAATCCTTTCTGAACACTACACCTACTCATACCAGCCTGAAACCACTTCTCCTTTGGGTTCTAATTTATGTCACCATCCTGCATATTGTTTCTTACATGTGTAAGACAAAATCATATAGTCAGTTTAAAATTTTAAATGTTACTAGAATGTGCTTCAGATTAAAATTTTCTCAATATATGTAGTCATCTCTTATCTGTCAAAAATTCTGACTGGAATAAAATTTAGAAATATAAACAGGATAAGAAATTAGTAACTCAGAGGAATCCAGTGTTGCAGCAACTCCGCACTAGTGAATTCAGTGTCTAAGGCAAATTGAAAATAGAAAGAGAATTAATAGTGGCAATGGATGGCAGCAGTGTCAGACATACTGTGGCTCAGTGGGGGAGAGGAAACACTCCTCCAACGAGCTAAAAGACATTCTGATCATAACAGAAAGTAAACACAGTAAAGCTGAGCTATGCATGCTGGAGAGAAAGTCCTGGACTCTCCAGCTGGAGAGAGAAGCAGCAAACAACATCAGATGTATTTGAGCCTTCCTAGCAGAGGTAGTCCAGGTGGGGAAGCAACTGACAGCTTGAAGGGACTCAGTGATTGTATTTCCCACATCAACAGATTTGGAATTCCTGCTTACATTCATTTCCCTCAGAAATCACTCTCTTTTATTCTGATTTTCTTTCTTTCTTTTTTTTTTCTTTTTACACTGTACCTGCTACATTTGCTTTTACAATGTTCTAGACCAAACAGCCACTTAGGCTCTAGTTTTTACTGGATTGATAGGTGCCCATAATGATAGCAAGTCTGATCATAAAAGAGACACTGGGACTCAGACTGTGGAGCAACTGAGTGAGCACACTCTACCAGTGAGGAGAGCAGAGAAGAAAAAAAAAAATGCATCAACCCAAGCATGAAGGTCAGTGGAACAGGATACAAGACACAGAAAAATCCACAGAGATACAGTCATCTGAATCTTGATAAAGATGCCAAAAGCATACATTGGAGAAATTATGACTCTTTAAACACATGGTCCTAGGAAAACTGGATATCCATATGTAGACGAAAGAAACTAGATGCCTTTCTCTCATCCTGCACAAAAATCAATTCCAAATGCATCAAAGACCTAGGAATTAGACCAGACACTCTGCAACTGTTAGAAGAAAAGGAAGCAGAAACACTCTGACATATTGGCAAAGGCACTGGTTTTCTTAATAAGACCCCTAAAACCAAGAATCAATGTGGCAGATGGAATAAAATTTAAAAGCTTCTGCACAACAAAGAAAACAAGTGTATGAAGAAATACATTGCAGAATGGGAGGAAACCTTTGCCATCTAGTCTTCTGACAGAGAATTGATATCCAGAATTCAGAAAGAACTAAAAAATAAAAACACCAGAAAAACAAACAACATAATCAATAAATGAGAAACTAAACTAAACATATATTTCCAAAAGAAGAAATATAAATGATCAACAAATACATGAAAAAAAATACTCAACATCCCTAGCAATCAGGCAAATGTAAATCAAAACTACATTGAGATTTCAATGTAGTTTCATTTCACTCCAGTTAGAATGGCAATCATCAAGACCACAAATAACAATAAATGCTGATGAGAATACGGGAGAAAAGGTACACTTATACATTGTTAGTAGGATTGAAAATTAGTATAACCACTCTTGAAAGTATCACAGATATTTCTCAAGACTAGGAATGGAATCACCATAGCTATTCAACTCTTTAGACCTTATCTAAAAGAACAAAAGTTAGCATACTATAGCTAATGTATGAATACCAGTGCTTATCATGGTGTAATTCACAATAGCTCAAGTTATGAGACCAGCCTAGGTGCCTTTCAAGAGATAGATGGATAAGAAAATGTGATCTATGTACACAATGGATTTTTCTCAATCATGAAGGAGAATTAATTTATGTCATTTGCTGGTATATAGCTGGAGCTAAACAAAAAAAATGATAAATGAAATAAGTCAGACTCAGAAAGTCAAAGGTTAAATATTTTCACTCATTTGTGGAATCAAGAGTGGGAAAAAAAGGATATCACAAAAATAGAAGGTGACCAATAGAGTAGAATAAAGGAATCAAGAGGGAGGGAGGGAGGAAGAGCATGGAGAAATACCAGGGAATTAAAGAAATTATGTTATGTCTATGTACAAATATACACAATGAATCCCAACTTTGTACTTAATTTTAATGCACTATTTTTTTTAAAAAGTAACAAAAGGAAATCAGTAAGTAGAGGAGGATTCAGGGAGAGAGGTTTGAAGGGAAAGGGCTGGTACTTGGGAATGACATTTTTCAAATTATGCCAGATGTATGTGCAAATATGTCACAATGAATCCCACTATGACGTATAATTATAATGCACCAATAAAAAGCATAAATAGGTGAAACTTTGGTGACCAAGAATGGACACATAGCTCTGCACTTAATTAAATACTTCAGGGATGTATCTAGCAAATACACTAGTTTCAGAATTGGATTTCAGCATCTACACCTCTCAGGAAGCATAGGCCCCAGGGTAAGAAGTCCAAGAACTTCATACAGGGGAGACTGAAGATGTGACCTATGATACACTGTGGAACACAGAAGCCCAGAGCCACTGCAAGACCACATGGGGTGAAGGAAATATCAGAAGCCTCCAAAAACACACAGAGCAGAGAAATGCCCTCATTTCCTGCCTTGGAAGGTACTCCATTGTACAAGGCTAGGATGCAAAGGGAAATGTTCAAACAAGGATATTATCACAAGGACAGTGAGTTATGAATAATATAATCTCATAGGCCCTATGAAGCAACTCAATGTAAACAGGAAGATGAGTGTCCTTGGGAGAATTCAGTCTTTCAGCAGTTTATCCCAGGGAGCATCATGTGGAGAATTCATTCACATGTGTAAAGTTCATATCTGCTTTGTTTATCCCCTTCCATTCTTTCCTTTATCCCTTACTGCTCACAAACAAAGAAACAAACAAAAATGTGAGGAATTCTATCTCCCTGTCCAGATGAGGTCAACATTTGATCACTATTCAGGGAAAGAAAACCTATTTGATCTTTATCAATGTAAGGACAAACATTTTGTACATTCAGGGCATGGTGAAGCCTGGAGTCCCACCTGTTTAGGAGGCTGGAACAGTAGGATTGCTTGAGCTCACAAGCTTAAGGCCAGTCTGGGCAACTTAATGACACCCCTCCAAAAAAATTGTATATAACACATATACAAAATCCATATATGGTTCAATTGCATTTCTATACATCAGTGATAAACCCTCTGAAGGATAAATTAGGAAAACTATCCCATTCACAATAGCATCAAAAAAAAATACTTGGGAACCAATTTAACAAAAGAGGTGAAAGATCTCTACAATGCAAACTACAAGACACTAAGGAAAGAAATTGTACAAAAACTTAGAAAATGGAAAAATCTCCTATGCTCTTGGATAGGCAGAATTGATATTGTCAAATGCCATACTACCAAAGCACTACATAGATTCACAGTAATTCCAATTAAAATCCCAACATCATTCTTTATAGAACTAGAACATGAAATTTATTTGGAAGAATAAGAGACAGCCAAAGCAATCCTTAGCAAGAAGACTGAAGCAGGAGGCATCACAATATCAGACCTTAAACTATACTACAAAGCTATAGTAACAAAAACAGCATGGTACTGGCACCCAAATAGACATGGAGACCAATGGTACAGAATAGAGGACACAGAGACAAACTCACTTAAATACAATTATCTTATACTGGACAAAGGTGTCAAACACAAACATTGGAGAAAAGATAGCCTCTTCAACAAATGGTGCTGGGAAAACTGGAAATCCATATGCAGCAAATTGAAACTAAAGCCCTATCTCTCACCATGCACAAAAGTCAACTCAAAGTGGATCAAGGACCTGGGAATCAGACCAGAGATCCAACGCCTAAAAGAAGAAAAAATAGGCCCAAACATTCATCATGTTGGATTAGGAACTTAACAAGACTCCTATAGCACAAGAAGTAAAATCAAGAATCAATAAATAGGATAGATTCAAACTAAAAAGCTTCTTCTCAGCAAAAGAAACAATTAATGGAGTGAACAGAGAGCCGACATTCCGGGAACAAATCTTTGCCACACGCACATTGGATAGAGCACTAATCTCCAAGATACATAAAAAACTCAACACCAAAAAAACAAACAACCCAATCAATAAGTGGACTAAGGAGCTGAACAGACACTTCTCAGAGGAAGATATACAATCAATCAACAGACATTTAAAAAAATGTTCAACATCTCTAGCCATTAGTGAAATGCAAATCAAAACTACTCTAAAATTTTATTTCACACCAAAAAGAAAGGCAATTATCAAGAATACAAACAACAATAAGTGTTGGTGAGGTTGTGGGGAAAAAGGGACACTTATACGTTGCTGGTGGGACTGCAAATTGATACAACCAATCTGGAAAGCAGTATGGAGATTCCTTAGAAAATTTGGAATGGAACCACCATTTGACCCAGCTGTCCCACGCCTTGGTCTATACCCAGAAGACTTAAAAACAGCATACTATAGTGATGCAGCCACTTCAGTGTTTATAGCAGCTCAATTCACAATAGCTAAACTGTGGAACCAACCTGATGCCCTTTGATAGATGAATGGATAAAGGAACTGTGGTATGTATACACAATACAATATTACTCAGCAATAAAGGAGAATAAAATCACAGCATTTGCAGGTAAATGGATGGAGCTGGAGAGTATCATGCTAAGTGAAGCAAGCCAATCCCAAAAAACCAAATGCCAAATGTTCTCTCTGATCAGTGGATGCTGATCCATAATGAAGGAGGGGACAAAGGAAGAATGGAGGAACTTTGGTCAAAGGGGATGGAGCAGGTAGGGGGTATGGGGATAGTAAAGATGGTGGAATAAGATGGACATCACAGCCCTAGCTTCATGTATGACTGCATATATGATGTGATTCTATATCACATACAGCCAGAGAAATGAAAAGTTGTGCTCCATCTGTGTACATTGAATCAAAATGCATTTTGCTATCATGTATACCTAAGTAGAATTAATTAATTAATTGATTGATTGATTAATAAAAGAATACCCAAATGCTATGAGTTGTGTTAATGCAGGAATATTCAGAGATTAAATATTAGATTATGAGAGATGTGACCTAACCATTCCATCCTGATTTGAAGGGACTATTGTACTGGGTGGTAACTCTGATCCATTGAATCATGGCTGCAGAAGGTGAGTAAGTAATTGGGAGTTGTGTCCTTGGGGATTGTATCTTGTCCTCCTAGTTCCTCCTCTCCTCTCCTCTTCTAGCCTCCCCACCCCCCGCTTTTACCCCCACTCCCCCACAATTCCTTGCTGCTGTAAGCAGAGCAGCACTCTTTTACCATAAACTTCCACCATGATGTTCTGCTTCATCTTGGGACCAGAGCAGTGAGTTAGCCAATCATGAATTAATCCTCTGAAACTGTGATCCCGATAAACTTTTCTTCTCTTAAGTTGTTCTTATTAGGTATTTTGGTCATAGTGGCAAAAAAAACTTCCTAACACACTGCTCTTCCTCACTACCTTCCAAATCTTTCTTCCATGATTTGAAATATCTGTTCAATTTTCAGTTCCTCAGATGAAGAATTCAAAGCTAATCCTGATTGAGTTGCATCCATTTAGCCACTAACTATGTGAACAAAACTAAACATAAATCTAATTCCCCATTTCCAAGTTTCTCTGACCCACTAGACTATGTTACCAATGGCAGGACTAACAGCTTCAACTTCAGTTTTACAATAAGTATGATTTTTAATTTTTTTCTATAATTCACCTTAATATCTATTACAAAGTTTTAGTTACATCATTCCACAAATATTTTTCCTGGATCTGTTTGAAGTGGCAGAGAGAATCCATACAGCTATGGAGTCAGAGGAGGGAGACATCCATATGATCTTCAGTGTTTCCAACTCTCCTCACCAACATTTGCTGAAAGACTCAATACCATGTGGTTTTGAAAGCTGATTCATGCAGGACTTTTCTCTCCAGAATGAAGTCCCTGTGTCTGGGACTCTTTTAGACCCTTTCTCATGGATCCGTTTCCATATATCAAGAGTCACTTTGTGTTCCCAGCCCTGCTGCTATGGGGCTTTCTGTGGCTATGACTGCTGATCCCTACCTCTCTGCACCTCACCCCAGAGCACAGGCATGAAAGCTCAGGCCAAGATTCTGTGTTTTACTTGGCCTTTACTCAGGAAAAGCAAAATGGACTCTCTCTGACATTTGATCTCTGTGACCATCTGAGCTTCTTGTTTGAACCAATTCTCACCCTCTGACTCTAGTCCTTCCTCCTACCAATCAAATGTTTAGGAGCGAGGAGTGGAGGTGAGATGGAGATCCTAACAAAAATAATTTGGGTTTAAACACTTTCACAAGGTGGATTTTTTCATGGCTCCTTTCTTGCCTTTGCATTTCTGTTTTGGGATTACACTCCTAATGCAATGTTTATTACACTTCATTTCCATCGCATTTAGAGCACCAAAGACTCTCTGCTCTGTGGTCTATGCTCTACTT
Source organism: Geosciurus inauris (assembly GCA_004024805.1). Taxonomy (NCBI): domain Eukaryota; kingdom Metazoa; phylum Chordata; class Mammalia; order Rodentia; family Sciuridae; genus Geosciurus; species Geosciurus inauris. The sequence goes on from PVHX01011270.1 coordinate 17,974, forward strand.
CAGGCCTCCTGGGCCAGTAGGTTTCTGTGCAGCTGCAGGTGCCTGGGGAGCACTGTGTGCTCACTGCAAAGAGGTAGGTGGCTGAGTCACTGAGCTGGGAGCCTCTGATGTGCAGAAAGACATGCCGGTTGGCCATATTAAGCTGTGCTGTGAATCTTCCTTCACTTTTTTCGCCATTGGAGTATATGGATATCAGCAGTTTGGGACCTTTCCCAGAATATTGTCGGTACCACCCGAAGTTCTGAGAAGCACTATTGCTGTAAGTGCAGTTGAGAGAGGCTGTGGCTCCCTCTGGAACACTGAGGGACACAGGACTCTGCTCTACCGCCTTCTGTTGGCAGCTCACCCCTATGCAAAAAGACAATGGTCCAAGAAGGTTGGTTGGTTAGTGGAGACTCTCCAGAATTTAAATTACCCTTTCATAGGCCTCCCCACCTCCCCTATTTAGAAGGTAAAACCATTCATATTTCTACCCAGGGTCATAGAATAGATGATAACTTCAAATATTGTTCTTTATGTTCCCACAGAAATGCCCAAACTCACAGCTCAACTGAAGCCACAGGATCAGTAGTAGAACACTCAAGGACTTCATCATTATTTTCTCCCCTGGTTCACAGAGAAAACAGATGTTGAACCCTAAAGAGAGGCAGAAAAAAATCTCATTTAGATGTTTCTAATTCTTCTGCTTTAGAAAACATAAAAAGAATCTGTTCTTCCAATTAGACAAAAGAGGTGCTTTTTGCCATCCCTGCAACACCAACAAGCCCCTCCCCATCCCACCTTCCATCCCACCCTCCACACACAGAAGCACCTGTCAGCTTTCCTAGAGGTCCCTGAGAAGACACTGCCATCTTGTGGACTCATGGTAGTCACCTTTCTTAACCGTAAAGTATTAATAGTAAAATCCTCCCAGTTGTTATATTAAAAATTTTTAAATATCTGTTCCAAGTCAATTGGGGAAGGCATGTATATGTGTATGTATTTTATATCCAAAGGACGTCTTTTCTGATTAAGAGCAATTATTTCAAGTGCTATTTTCCTGCACTGAAAAAATCATTTATAACAGTTCTATTATAGAAATCTGTGTGAGAGTTTTGCAGTGCAAACAGCATTTCATATTTCACAATGCAAATTGAGGCATCCCCACACCACTCTCTCATCTCTAATTCTTGTTACTTTCAATGCATCAGAATTCTTTCAAAACAGAATGGTTTAAAATCTGGCTTAACAACCATGGTTTCACTCTTAGGCTGGGCAACATTTTCGAGCAAGGTCAGAAACTGAAGCAGCTTGGAAGATTTTATCCATTTAACACCAAGGACACACCTGTATCCCAAACAGTGCCCACTGAGGTTCATGCAGGAGGGGTGGGGCTGCCTTCAACACCTAGACTCTAAATAAAACCTAGTGTTAACCATTTATTTGTCTAATTTCTGTTATTCTCCCGTCTTGAATAAAGTTCTAATATCTAATGATTGACCTTTGAAAGTTCTGGATCAGGTCTCTTTCCCCCTTTGCATTTGCATCCTAACCTAACCATCCAGCCAGATCTATCAGCGGTATCTAAGCCAGAAGCCCAACTTGGTCTACAGAGAGACAAGCACATACAGCTCACATTCCTCCTTTGTCCCACAGCCTGCTCCATGTGATTATTGAAGCTGGTGGCTGGAGGGCAGCAAAGCAACAGGCCCCTCTCTACTCGAGAGCCACATAACCAGCATCCACTAATGATGGCCTTGTGAGACCCTTCCCATTCCCACCAGCTGCACAGGAATCAGAATGAGAGGGAAGAAGCCAGTATCAAAGTCTTGTTATACTTGACAAAAATAACAATAGCACTGCTTAGTAAAGATGAAACCAAAGTAGGAATAATAGAAGTGTAAGATAGCAGCCATCTCAGCCTTGAAAATGAAACATAAGGCCTAGAAATCAGATGTGAGCCTGAGACACAGTCTTTTAAGAAATGTACCCCTTTTTAAAGATCTGTACCAAAATAACATAAATGGGTTAATACATCTAATGTGATGGTAAATTCAACAGCCACATCAGTTCTGGCAAGATGATATAATTCATCTAGCATCAGTGTTATCCTTAAAAAGCCTCTGTGCTTAATGATATCTAAAAGAGATGTGAAAATACTTCAGGTACCTGCAGGGTGGTGTTATGGCAATCTGTCAAAAAGGAAAACTAGAGTTCTTTCCCTCATTTGTTTTAAGCAGTCTTTATTTCCTACAGTAGTAAATTTTGTAGATATGTTTTGCGAGCCACAAAACACTGAAATGCATATCCCCTCCATAGGCAATTCATAAATTAAGATAAAAGCTACTATAAATGCTACTAATTTGTGGTCCTTTGAAATATGTAAGATGCACTAGTAAAAAAAAAAAATAAAGAATGAAAGTAAGAAACAGCCTAAGACACCTGTGGGATATTATCACATGTACCAACATAAATATTTAAGTTATTTAGGAATAACTAAAAATACAAAATCCTGGCTTTCTATTTATCTATGTAGTTACCTTTACCATGTTCATGATTTCTCTATGGTTCAAGCTACTTCCTTGTGTCATTTCATTTCACCCTTGGAAGATTCTTTTTAGAATTTCTTGTAGGGAAGATTTGCAAGTAAGAACACCTTAGTCTTGTATGTCTTGGAATATCTTAATTTCTCTTTTATTTTTGAAAAAATACTTTTGTCAGATGTACAACCAATGGTTGACATGTTTTTCTTTCAGCTATCTCTTCCCACTGCCTCTGGTTTACATGATATCTCACATGACATTGACTGTCAAGTTTTTTAAGGAACCCTTACATGTGATTAGTCACTTCTTTCTTGTGATTTTAAAGATTCTCAATTTGTTGTTGTTTTCAACAGTTTGATTACAATATGTCTCAATGGGGATTTCCTTGCCTTTATGCTCTCAGCACATGTTGAATTTATTGGATATGTAAACTCATGTATTCCATCAAAGTTGGGGAGTTTTGGGTCTTTATTTCTTTACTTATTCTTCCTTCCCCTTGACATTTCCCTACCCTACTCCAATTCCTATTATACTTTTGTCTGTATGATGTGGTAAGATCCCACAAGTGTCTTAACCTATTTTTTGCACTTTCATTTCTCTCTTCCTTAAACAGTATAATTTCAATTGATCTATGTCCAGGTTTGAGGATTTTCTTTCATGCTCAAATGTGCTATTAAGTCCTTCTATTGAAATTGATTTTGAAATAATTTTCTCTGCATAGCCATTTCTCTGCCCTGATAGAATTCTGAGTAATCTGGAGTACAGACAAGCCAATTGCATTAGTCCTTCAAGGAGCCACTGGACAGATAAAAGTAGGTGAGCACTCTTATTTGATAAGAAGGCCTAGTGTGTTGCCAACAGTACAAGAAACCCACACCAGAAATGTGTGTTGATATTTAAAGGCTATCTTAAAACTAGTGGTGGAAAAATGTGGCAAAGGTAAGTTAAAACACCACAAAGTTTTCCTAACAGGCTTCCATTATTTCTTCTTGATTGTTTTCTTGGTTGCTAGAAACGTCATATGGTGTCTGGCTAGAGTAAACTAGTTATTGTCTTAAAGTTTTCTGTATTGTGAGACTATCCTCTTCATGGGCCTTTTGTATAGAGAGCAGAATTTTCTTGGAGATTAGTTTCTGTGCCCACTGTCACTTCCAGGTTACTGTCTTCTGCAGGATTCAACTGGGTTATATGAAGCCATAGAAATTTCATGGAACTCACCAGTCTATCATTCCTCAGATCCCAGGCTCCTCAGTGTATCTCACTTCTCCTCTCCATATTTTTTATTCCTCTTATGTTTTATTTTTATTAATATTCGAGACTTTAGTTGTATATAACAAGAGGAATAAAAGAAAGTATATCTACTGCAACTTTCTATAAGTGGAATGTGTGATGTTTCTTTCTTTCATATACAACCTGGGGCCAATGTGATTGGTACATCCTCCTTCTAGCAATCTGGTCAGAATGGTCTTAAGACTATATTCTTGTGAGCCTGGATTCATCTGTTTGGTAAACAGGATCCTAGATCAAAAGATAACTACCATTTACTTGAGTTCACTTCACCTGAGTTCCTGTACAGTGTACCAAGAGAGCCAGAGAGTGACTATCATGGGCTTCTGTATCATGTCTTGAAATACCCTTGCCCCTGTGGCTCTTCTTCTTTTTTTTTTTTCCAGACAACAGGCTTGAGTGTGACTAGGAAATTACTGTTATAAAGAAAGAAAGCAAAGAGAACACACTTATTTTGTTCTGGTAAAGAAAAATAAACTAGCCTGTCATCTGGTAAGGGAAATCCCTAGACACTTGGGCATGGAGAGTAGCAGGAAATTAATTTTTTTTGCTAAAGCAAGCACCACAACCTAGCACAGTGAGGTCATGATTTGCTGGAGTGAAGCAGCAGCTGCAGCTGGAAATCTGACCTGCTGCTGGTTTGTCATTCCCTTCTACATTCCATGAAAACTAAAAACTCATGTGAAGATGGCCTTTCCTAAGTTATTCTAGTACATCAGGAGTAACTTCCTAGCCTGAAGGTGCATTCCCATACTGTACAGAGTCAGCACATTTTCTTCATCTGACCCATGCAAATACATGTTGCTCATGGTGTCTGAGCACTACTGGTTAGTCCATGAATACCTACAGAGGTTGCCGATACTCAGTCACACTGCTCCTATGGTTTAACCAAGGTGATGCAATACCAATTTAAATAAAGTTTAACAATAAATTCCCCAGATAGGATTAACCTGTCCCTTGAATATTTTACACTTTTGATTGGGGGAAAGAAGTCATAGAAAATCTCTATTGAGAATGATGATTGGGTTGTGGGATTTTTTGTGTTTTGTTGTTGTTGTTGTTGTTGTTGTTGTTATTTGATGATTAAACCAAAGATTGGCCCATCAGTCCAAACCCCCTGTCTGGGTCATAATGGCTAATACAATGTATCCTTGTCTATATTCTGGGATTTATTCAAAGTTAGCTGAATCTGGAATCATAGGAGACCTGAGTGTGGTTAATACCATAGATGAGTTTCAACCTGATTCTTAGCATTCTGCTCAAGTAGCTTTAATTAAATGTCATTTGAGACAAATTGAATGTAATGAGTTTCAGCCTCTGTGAGTCAGATTAAGCACAAGTGGCATGCACATGAGAAAAATTCTAGACCCTAACACAATATTGGACCAGGAGTAAATATTGTTAAAATATAGTCCACCACAAGTCTCATGCCCCTACATGCCTTACTAAGTGTACCAATAACGTAAGGCTGTGACCACACTATCTGGACCATTTCTCAGAGTTTTGCTTGCAGCAAGAAACCTTGAGAGTTAAAGTAGTGTCTCTCTCTGAGGCAAAGGGCAAACTTACTTGCTGCTTGCTACTAAAGCAGGAAATTCTCCAAGCTCAGAGTTCCTCAGCTGTGACACAACATCACTGCATGCGTAAATCCATCTGCACCCTTTGTATCCTCTGTTTGGGACGTAAGGAAAAGGGAAACTGAAGCAGCTACACGGATAAAGTCCTTTGTCTCTGACCCAGGAGTCTTGTGTCTTTATTGACAATGAAGCGACAAAGTTATTAGTTTGAAGAGAGTAAAATAAGTTATGTGACAATTCCTTCTCTACTCTAGGAAAGATCTGAATTACTTTTAAGAAACATCAGTTTTTCAAAATTGGTCTAAAATGTACCTGATTTGAAGGTCCACTTATGTAGCCCCTTATGGGAATTAAACATCACTTCTGAGAAAAATCCATGAGTGATTTTCTGATATACTTTATGAAATAAAGACTCTTTCTATGAAATTAGTGCTACACACTCAAATGACTATTAATTTTGTGAGGAGTTTAATTGCCACTACAGATGATAGTAGGATAATTATTAACCAGTTCATTGACAACAATAATGATCTTTAACCATATCCTTTTAAAGCCTGATCTTCTATAAATTGTTTACTGAGGTTAATTATTTGGTATTTTCTCTCACTGAGGAGCTTTTTAGCTAGCAGTAATTTGAAATAAAACTTTGACAGATGCTCATGATTATTGGACTTGAGAAGTTACTTTTGTACTTTCCCATGTCTTATAGTTTATCTTTTTCTTTTTGACATTTCCCCACAGGCTTACTAGGCTTAGAGTTGACTTAGTCCTTCTGATTATTACTGGGCCATAGTAGTAATATACATAGATACTGAAATGACTACTATGGGTCAGTCACTAATCTAGAAACTAAGGATAAGGCAGTGAATTTATCGAACAATACCTCGGACCTCATAAAGCTTGTATTCTAATTGGAGGCATATGCAATCGATACATTGATACACAAATCAATATAAATGCATGCTGTGATCCTTACCATAAGGAAAATAACCAGGGTGCAGCAAGAGCAGAGGGATACATAGGGCTACTTTAGTCAGGAAAAGCAGCAGAAGTCAAGCGATTTCTCTACAATTATGATATTTGAACTGAGATCTGAAGGATGAAACTGAGTCAGACTCACCAAGACTTGGGAGAAGAGCACTGCAGAAAGATAAGAGTTAAGACTGAATATGTTGGAAATGATATGGCAAGTTCAGAAAACTGAAGACCTGAGTTATTGCTTCACACACATAGAGCCAGGAAAGGACGGAGAAGAGCTAAGATTGAAAGATCAGGTCAAGTTCAAATTATGTAGAATCTCATATATCACAGCTTGAACTGCAATTTATTCTAGAAGCAACAGAAAATCATTGAAGCACACCAAGCAAGTATAGGTGGCTTTTGATTTATGCTCTAAGAAGATCACTCTGACAGACAATCAGATTGGTGCTTCTCCAAGTTTTAAGTGATGGAAACTCCTGGGGGATCTTATTAGCAGGCAAACTCTAGTTCCAAAAAGCTGGTGGAATCCTAAGAGTTTTCACAAGTCCATATACTGCCCTTCCTCACTCTGAGGAGCAAAGTCATGTGTAATTGATGGCTTGAGAGAGAGAAAACACAGTGAGAAGGTTATCTGTACCAGAACAATGCGTTTTAGACATTTTTAAAATAAATCTTACTGTTGGAAAGGATACTATTTATATGTGATGGACTCTGATGTTTTTTAACCTAGTTTTACTTATTTTTTTAAAAAGCAAATGTATAACTTCACAGGTTAATAGGAAATAAAATTAAAATGTGTGAAAATATTTATTTCACAAAATGTTTACTTTAATATCATTCATAATTTGTAAAGTACTGGGAAATCTACATTACTGTGTGCTACTCTAGAAAACAGTTTAGTGAAAAATGTCTTCATGGATATTAGGCATTCAATGTTATATATTTTCTCTTATTTAAGCAATTATATTTCCATTAAAATGACAATATAATGATGTTAATTGAAACATTGTCTATAATATTAGATAATTATAAACAATATTAAAAAGTTATCACATTTTCAAATACATCTATAGAAAGAAAGTAGGCAATTATTTAAAACTAGTTATTTAAAATTGGTTTCCTGGCATAGAAATAACTAAATATAATGCAAGAGAAAAGAGCAAGTTAATAAATACAGTAAGCATAAAATGGACATTTCATAGGTATAGCAGCTTATGTGTTCCCAAAAATTAAACTATTATCTGTTCTTAAGAATTTTCTCTTTCCTTTTTTCTTCTGTAACATTATCAGGTAGTTACCATTCAATGAAAAGCATCCCTTCTTCAAGAGAAAAATTAGAAAGCTTCTTTTTATCCTTTCCAATGCACAAATCTGTTAAGTGAGATTCTAATCACGAATCTAGTTTTTGGCACTGTATTATCGTGTATTGATGTTTTATATGAACCTTGATCAATTAAACTTTCTTGATTTTATGTCCAAAAGAGGGGGGGGGAAAGTCATTACACACAATTCAAATATTTGTATGGGATTAGGCCAATGTGAAATAATGAGTGACTCAGGCATAATCATGGTGAAATAATACAATTAATATCAAAAGAGTGAAAAGTTAAAGTTTAATCCATGATTAAGTTTTCTTGTTTTTTTTTTCCCCTAAATTACCTTAATTACTTCATCCAAGGAATAATTACCATTAGTTGAAAAATTATTTTCTAATAACAATTTGATCATTGAATTAAAGTCATGTGATTTGATTCAGTTCTTACAGCCAGGTGGTCTGCTACATGTTATTACAAATGATGAACTATAGGTGTTCTAAGTCTAAAAGCTGTCCATGGTCACACCATTTCATAAGTGGCAGATACAAAACTTCAATGCCTGTGATTTTCCATCCCTATATAAAACTTGCCAATCACTAAAGTAACCAAAGCAAATGCCTGTGTTGAAACATAAACCTCACAGGCATTCCTGCAAAGGAAATTGAACACTATAAACAAAGCAAGAGCCAAGCCTCCTGGAGAAGCTCTTTTGTGTCTGCATTTGTCTCTTGTTTGTTACTCTACTCCTTATATCTACAAAAACACCAGTTACTTTTTCTTTTTCAATAAATAATTACCTAATGAATAAGTTCCATGTGTCTCTCCTTCAAGACCTAATTATATTCTATTTCTTCATAAGCTTCTATTTATCTTTTTGTCCCACAATGATCTTCTGAGAGTACTTTTAAAATTTATTTGTGCTACATACTTTGTCCCATGTACTGGGAATTCTACCTATTGTATAAATTCTTGTTCCTCAATTTATTTTGTTCCTCAATTTATAAGTTTACTGTAATAGTTTTATTCTAGGTAAAGCCAATCAATATTCTATACTGCTTATCAGTAGAATCAAAGTTCCTGATGTAGTACATTGTACATACAAGGCCTTCATAATCATTCTTTTTTCTTATTTATCTGCTAAATGATTAACCAAGAAGAGAATAACTTTTTCTTCCTGAACACAACTTCTCAATTTCTTAATATAACAGAAGCTTTCATAATAGTTGTTATTATCAGATAATGCTTCCTGAGCACTGATATGGACCAAATTTCCACATGTATTAATTCATTGAATCCCCACTACAACTAGGAGTTAAAAAGTTAGTAACTTGGTTGACCAAGGTCCCAATGACAAAGGCTTTCAAAGTCAAATCTAGCTCCTAAGTCCTTGCTTTTAGCTAATGACTTTATACTTCTCAGTTTTGGTCCATAATCAATAATCACATGACAAATGATGGTGCTCTCTTTATGTGAACTGAAATGCTCTGTGTATTGATGAGTTTCTGAAAAGGTGACCTATTTCTCATGAAGTCACAGAGCAGACTCAGCAGCACAGCCCTATTTGATTCAAAGATTATCACTCTGAGTAATAATTATGTGTGACTTTATGTTCAACCATTGTAATAAGTATACTACTCTGGTGGAGGGTGTGATAATGGGGGAGGTAGGAGAGGGTTATCAGTATATGAGAAATTTCTGTACCTTTCTCTTGATTTTTCTGCAACTCAGAACTATTCTAGAACTATGGTTTTTAAATAATATGGTGGGCCTCATGGACTGCCACAGGAGCCCAGCCAAGGGCAGACCCCAGACTTCTGGCCACCAGCCACAGGGGAGCCCAAACCCATGGTAAGGGTCACCCACAGAGAACCCTGTGTGAGACCCTGCATAAGTGAGGCCTGGTAATGCCCCAAATTCTGCTCAAGAGTTCTTTCCTACCCAGCACAAGCACAAGAGAGGGCCCAAAATCACCTTCAGTGAGGTGATTGCCAGCCAAGGCCACTCCCACTGCCCTCTTTAAGTACTTCCACTACCACCACCACCAACATTAGTGGCAGTAATATCCATCTGGGATCACCTGCTGGGGACTGGAAGTAACTCCAAGGTGAGATACAGGTAATCTGTAGTGTCAATATAAGATTATAGGATAGAAACCTCAATACTTCAGATGGGCATTGCAAGAAAGGAACATACATAATCACCATGAAAAAATGAGGGTAGAAAGTGCCCCCCAAAATTCTAGATATCACAGTAATAGAATCCATTGACAACACAGTTGATGAAATGTCAGAGAAGGAATTCAGAATGTACATAATTAAAATGATCTGTGAATTAAAGAATGATATAAGTGAGCAAATACAGGCAAAAATTGATCAATCCAACAAAGAAATAGGAGAGCAAATAAAGGCAACCATTGATCACTCTAACAAAGAGATAAGAGAGCAAATACAAATAGCAAAAGATTACATTAAGAAAGAGCTAGAGATTGTGAAAAAAACAATCAAAAATTCTTGAAATGAAGGAAACAATAAACCAAATTAAAAACTCAATAGAAATCATTACCAGCAGACTAGATCACCTGGAAAACAGAAACTCAGATACTGAAGACAAAATATACAATCTTGAAAATAAACTTGACCATACAGTGAAGATGGTAAGAAATCATGAACAGAACATACAAGAATTATGGCATAGCATCAAAACACCAAATCTAAGATTTATTGTGATAAAAGAAGGGGCAGAATTTCAAACCAGAGGAAGGCACAATCTCTTCAATGAAATAATATCAGAAAATTTCCCAAACATGAAAAATGAATTAGAAAATCAAATACAAGAGGCTTACAGGACACAAAATGTACAAAATTACAACAGATCTACACCAAGACACATTATAATGAAAATTCCCAGCATACAGAATAAGGATAGAATTTTAAGGGCTGCAAGAGAGAGGAATCAGATTACATATAGGGGGAGACCAATTCGGATCTCAGCAGATTTTTCAACACAGCCCCTAAAAGCCAGGAGATCATGGAACAACATATACCAAGCTCTGAAAGAAAATGGATGCCAACCAAGAATCTTATATCCAGCAAAACTGAGCTTCAGATTTGATGATGAAATAAAAACCTTCCATGATAAACAAAAGTTAAACGAATTTACAGCAAGAAAGCCTTCACTACACAACATTCTTGGCAAAATATTCCAGGAGGAGGAAATGACAACCAACAATGAAAATATACAAAAAGAGAAACTACACTAAAAATGGGGGGAGACAATCAAAGGAGAAACCAAGTCAAGGTAAAAACCAAAAGTAAATGACCAGGACTACAAATCATATTTCAACAATAACCCTGAATGTGAATGGCCTAAATGCACCAATTAAAAGACATAGATTGACAGACTGGATTTTTTAAAAAGACCCAACAATATGCTTCCTTCAAGAGACTCATCTCACAGGAAAATACATTCACAGACACAGAAGACATCAGGGAAGAGATAAAAAAATTCTTAGAGGCAAATGAAAACTCTGATACAATATATCAAAATCTCTGGGATGCCATGAAGGCAGTGCTAAGAGGAAAGTTTATAGCACTAAGCTCATTCATTAGAAGAAGTAAAAGTCAACAAATAAATGAATTGACTCTTCATCTCAAAGCCTTAGAAAAGGAAGAACAAATTAACACCAAAAGCGGTAGGAGACAGGAAATAATTGAAATCAGGGCTGAAATCAATAAAATAGAAACAAAAGAAATGATTCAAAAAATTGACAAAACAAAAAGTTGGTTCTTTGAAAAAAATAAACAAAATTGACAAACCCTTAGCCACCCTAATGAAAAAGGGAGAGAAAACCCAAATAACTAAAATTTGTTAGGAAAAAGGAAATATCATAACAGACACTACTAAAATAAACAGGATAATTAGAAACCATTTTGAAAATTTATACTCCAGTAAAATAGAAAACCCTGAAGACACCGACAAATTTCTAGAGACATATGACCTACCCAAGCTGAATCAAGAGGACATGCACAACTTAAACAGATCAATTTCAATTAAGGAAATAGAAGATGCAATCAAGAGCCTTCCAACCAAGAAAAGCCCAGGTCCAGATGGATTCTCAGCTGAGTTCTACAAGACCTTCTAAGAAGAATTTATACCAATACTCCTCAAATGTTTTAGAAAAACATTTAATTTAGAAAAACATTTAATTTAGAAAAACATGAAATAGAAAAGGAAAAAACCCTTCCAAACTCATTCTATGAGGCAAAAATCACTCTGATTCCAAAACCAGACGGAGACACATCAGAGAAAGAAAATTTCAGACCAATATCCCTGATGAACATAGATGCAAAAATTCTCAATAAAATTCTGGCAAATCGCATATAAAAACATATCAAAAGAATAGTGCACCATGATCAAGTGGGGTTCATTCCAGGGATGCAAGTTTGGTTCAACATATGGAAATCAATTAACATAATCCATCACATCAATAGACTTAAAGATAAGAGTCGTATGATTTTATTAATTGTTGCATAAAAAGCATTTGACAAAATACAGTGCCCTTTTATGTTCAAAGCACTAGAAAAACTAGGGATAGCAGAAACATACCTCAACTTTGTAAAAGCTATCTATGCTAAACCCAAGGCCAACATCATCCTAAATGGACAAAAATTGGAAGTATTCCCTCTAAAAATGGGAACTAGACAGGGGTGCCCTCTTTCACCACTGCTATTCAATATAGTCCCTGAAACACTAGCCAGAGCAATTAGACAGATGAAAGAAATTAAAGGGATACAAATTAGGAAAGAAGAACTCAAACTATCATTATTTGCAAATGACATGATTCTACATTTAGAAGATCCAAAAAATTCCACCAGAAAACGTCTAGAATTAATAAATGAATTCAGCAAAGTAGCAGGATATAAAATCAACACCCATATATCAATTGCATTTCTATACATCAGTGATAAACCCTCTGAAAGAGAAACTAGGAAAACTATCCCATTCACAATAGCTTCAAAAAAATAAAATAAAATACTTAGGAATCAATTTAACAAAAGAAGTGAAAGCCCTCTACAATGCAAACTACAAGAAAGAAATTGAAGGTCTTAGAAGATGGAATAATCTCCCATGCTCCTGGATAGGCAGAATCGATATTGTCAAAATGACCATACTACCCAAAGTGTTATATAGATTCAATGTGATTCTAATCATATTCTAATGTCATTCCTTATAGAAATAGAAAAGGCAAGCATGAAATTCATTTGGAGGAGTAAGAGACCCAGAATAGCCAAACCAATCCTTAGCAAGAAGAGTGAAGCAGGAGGCATCACAATACCAGACCTCAGATTATACTACAAAGCCATAGTAACAAAAATGGCGTGATACTAGCACCCAAATAGACATGTAGACCAATGGTACAGAATAGAAGACACAGAGACAAACCCACTTAAATACAGTTATCTTATACTAGACAAAGGATCCAAACATATACACTGGAGAAAAGATAGCCTCTTCAACAAATGGTGCTGGGAAAACTGGAAATCCATATGCAGCAAATTGAAACTAAAGCCCTATCTCTCACTATGCACAAAAGTCAACTCAAAGTGGATCAAGGACCTGGGAATCAGACCAGAGACCCAACACCTAATAGAAGAAAAAATAGGCCCAAATCTTCATCATGTCAGATTAGGAACTTACTTCCTTAATAAGACTCCTATAGCACAAGAAGTAAAATCAAGAATAAATAAACTAAAAAGCTTCTTCTCAGCAAAAGAAATAATCAATGAAGTGAACAGAGAGCCGACATTCTGGGAACAAATCTTTGCCACACGTTCATCAGATAGAGCACTAATATCCAGGATATATAAAGAACTCAAAAAACTTAACACCAAAAAACAAACAACCCAGCTGGGGACAGTGGCGCACGCCTGTAATCCCTGCACTTTGAGAGGCTGAGACAGGAGAATCGCAAGTTCAAATCCAGCCTCAGCAACGGCGAGGTGCTAAGCAACTCAGTGAGACCCTGTTTCTACATAAAACACAAAATAGGGCTGGGGATGTTGCTCAGTGGTTGAGTGCCCCTGAGTTCAATCCCCAGTACCAAAACAAAAAAAAACCCAATCAATAAATGGACTAATGAGCTGAACTGAAACTTCACTGAAGAAGATATACAATCGACCAACAGACATATGAAAAAATGTTCACCATCTCTAGCGATTAGAGAAATGTAAAATTACCCTAAGATTTCATCTCAGGCCAGTCAGAAAGGCAATTATCCAGAATACAAACAACAATAAGTGTTGGCAAGGTTGTGGGGGAAAAGGCACACTCATACATTGCTGGTGGAACTGCAAATTGGTACAACCAATCTGGAAGGCAGTATGGAGAGTCCTTAGAAACTTGGAATGGAACCACCATTTGACCCAGCTATTCCACTCCTTGGTCTATACCCAGAAGAGTTAAAAACAGCATACTACAGTGACACGGCCACTTCAATGTTTACAGCAGCTCAATTCACAATAGCTAAACTGTGGAAAAAACCTAGATGCCCTTCGACAGATGAATGGATAAAGAAACTGTGATATATATAATGGAATATTACTTAGCAATAAGAGAGAATAAGATTATGTCATTTGCAGGTAAATGGATCGAGTTGAAGAATATCATGCTAAGTGAAGTAAGCCATTCTCAGAAAACCAAATGCCAAACGTAGTCATTGATAAGTGGATGCTGATCCATAATAGGGAGGAGGACACGGGAACAATGGAGGAACTGTGTTCACAGGGGTAAAAGGGGGGTGGGGACTTGGGGACAGTAAAGGTGGTGGAATATGATGAATATCATAGCCTTAGCTTTACGTATTAGTGCATGTATGCTGTGATACTACATCACATACAACCAGAGAAATGAAATGTTATCCTCCATCTGTGTACAATGAATAAAATTGCACTTTGCTATCATGTAAACCTAAATAGAATGAATGAATGAATAAATAAATAAATAAATAAATAAGTCAGTATTTCATATGACATTCTATTAATGTAATTCCAACTTCCTGGTTTTAAAGCATTTTGTTTGGTTTTTTCATTTGTTTTAAAGGAGGTTGCTAAGTGTGTGGAAAACGGAACACAACTTTTAACATTTTTATTGAAAAATAATTATATAAGCATTATCAAAAACTTCTTGAAAGGGTACTGTTGAGGAATGATTTATTCTAACAGGTAATACAATTTACTATGAATCTAACTTCTGAGATCACAGAATGAAACAGATAGAGGAAACTAAGTAAATAGTGTGGAAACATTATAGGAAAAGGGATAATTTAATATATTAAAAAGATGGTGATTAGAAAAAAGGGTGTCTTTTATGTAAAATAAGCCTATGTCTCTGTGAGTGAATCCTCAACATCTCCTCATGAGAACCATAATTTTCAGTCATCTATAGATATAACAGTGAGGGGCAGGAAAACCTTCAGTATGGAAGTTGAGCTCCTCATGCTAAAGGTGTCAAGACAGAACAAACTCTGAGGACTTAGTATGTTGCATAGTAGGAACTTCTAGAAAGTAAATGTAAGGGGCTGAGGTTGGGGCTCAGTGATAAAGCACTTGCCTGACATGTGTGAGGCCCTGGATTCTATCCCCAACACCACCAAAAGAGTAAACAAAACCAAATAAATGTGAGTACCATTGACTCTCAGCAGATAAACTTAAGTCAAACTAATTCATTAAATAGTATTTTTAAAGCATGATTTTTTTAAAAAAGAGAAACATACAGAAAGATTCCAAGGACTTCTTTATTTTAAAAAAGTAAGGTAATATTTATTCAATAAATATTTATTGGACAAATTTATTTGAATATGTAACAATTCATTCAGATTTTTATTGATTTTTTCAGCCACATAGTTCTGAACTTCCTTAACCAATTCTTTAACAAACATTGTTTGTTGTAGCTGTTCTTCTTTTTCAATCTTCTGTCAAAAAGTGTGTATCCAGCTTCAATCCAAAGATTCAAGGATATGCCTGGCTTTTAATAGTGATGACTCTAATGTGGTCTATGAACCTAGAGAGGGTTTCCTCAGAGTGAATGTTTTCCCTTCAACCCCAGACATGAACTGCCACAGCCCTGGCCACTTCCAGTCTGGTTGTCCACTCCCTGCCTTGGTCCCTACAGCAGGTGGATATTTCAGGCAGACCCTGGGTTTTTGTACACCACCCTCCAACAGTTCTCCCACTGTGTCTTCTCTCAGTGCACAGAAATACACTGCTGAGTCCCCCAGCTGTGAGGCTGAGATGACAAGCTGGACGAATTTGCTTGCCTTCTGGAAATTCAGTGAGTAGCGACCTTCTGTGGCATTTTGCTGACTGTAAGAGTTCTGATGAATGAGGAAGACCATTTCCCCACTGCTGGGCTGCTTGTACCAAAGGAGACCATAACTTGTATCACTGGTGTCATAGGTGCAGAGCAGGTTTACAGCCTCCTTCTCCTGAACCCACGTGGGTGGCTGGGCCTGAGTTACCTTCTGAGCAAAACTGGATCCTGAAGGAAAAAGGACAAAATCAGATAGCTGGAGGGAAAAAGTGTGTTTTCACACACTGGGACCATCCCTCCCAAAGTCCCTTTAAGACTACCCTGTCCCCCAGTTTCTAGGTCACAGAGGAGGCCCCTTCCCACAGGCACCATCCTTACCTAGCCACATTGATGCCATGACCAGCTTCAGCAGCCTGGGCAGCACCATGTCTGCCTTTTTTTCTTCAGAAGAAATTCTTCTTTGGCTTCAGGGCTGTGCACTGGAAAGAGAGCCTGACAGGGGGAGGGAGGAACTCCTGGGCTCCAAGCTGCTGCACCTGAACAGGAAACAGAGGCTTCCTGGTGCAGTGAGTTGGTGTGTCTTGTCAAACTTCTCTGTGTCCTGGCTGACGATCTCACCAACCCAGACTCCCTTCTTAATTTAACTCTCATTGAACTTGAAAGCAAACATGGGCACACTGGAAGGAAAATAATTCCACCAACTAATGAGCTCATTCGTCGCACCTGTGATGGCACTGGGAGGTGGCACTTGCCTAAAACACTGTGTATGGTGCATCATGGAGACAGGTTGAGATGCCATAATCATGTGTACTCTTGCCTATGAGTGGTGTCTTTTATTCTAAGGTAAAAACCAATCATTTTATCAACAAAAGTCTGAGTTGTGTTTACTAATCACTGCAGCTTATTTCACCTGCTTACTGATATAATATCCCCGCCTCACTTCCAGTGTCTGTCCAGTTGCCTATCTTGGACCAAGTAACAGAAAAAAAAATAAATAAGCTCTCTTTGCTAAAATGTTTGGAAGGAAGCCCTCAGGGAGTGAATCCTGTCATAAAGCTCCCCTTCTTTTCTCAGTTGAGTTTTTGCTGCCCAGCTGTGTTTATAAAGGCCAGATTAGGTACCAGAGTTTGGTCAACAGGTTATGAAACTTTTGAATTCTTATATTTTATTTTGCCTAAACTGGAACCTTTGATGGACCACAGCAAGTTCCCATATTCTGTGTGCCCAAATCTGCATGAAACCTGTACAGAGTTACCTCAGACACCTCCCTAGGACAGCTGATCATAGCATGAGAAATTGCGAAAAACTCTTCTTTTTAATGTGCACATTAAAGATAAGAACGTGTCCTAGAAACATTTCTGAACAACATAATAAGCAACAAAGACCCACTGCTGGCCATCACCTGTATCTTGGTGTAGTAGCAAAATTATCCTCTTTCTCTTAAGATAATTTCATCCTTGCCTGGGTTGGTGGAAGCATCTTCAGATATTGCACTGAAACCCCATTAAATACGATGATTCCACACCCATTGCAGCTGTTCTGCTTTCTGAAAACACTCACTTTTTTTTCCTTTCACCAGGAGGTTGACTAGTTTATGAAATTATGAAGTTCTTCTCTTAATATATAAATCCATTGTAGTTTTCATTCAAGAGAATCACATAATTGTACTTATGTTATTCAAAAAATGTTCATGTCCAAAAAAGATATTGATGCTCTCATGCCAACTTTTTGAATTAATTGTATCTTATCTTAAAAATTGAAAAAGGATAATACCAGGCAGGTAGTACTGGAAATAGACATCAAATACTTGAAATATTTACTGTCTTAATGAAAGAAATTTTGTCATGAAGACAAAGTCCCACACTGTAAGGGACACATAGAAGCTGGGGGAGGGGTGGTGACGCTTGAGCAGATGATCATGCTAAATTAAACATGCCTTTCTGACTAAAGTCCTTATGCAAGGGATGTAGCTCAGTGGTGGAGCACTTACCTAGCATATGTGAAGCCCTGCATCCCATTCCCAGTACCACAAAGAAAAAACAAAAATTAGGTAAAATTAATTACTCTATATGACATGCTTGAGCTCCCATATCCTAAGCAATGCATTGTTAACCTAAGCTTTCAAGGCCCTGCTTCCTCTCAGCCACCCTGCACAAAGTTGAATGTTTTCTTGCTGCAAAATGGTCACCAGTAGGCAGATGCAACTCCCAAACCATACATATTCCATTGTTTTACAAATTTAACTAGATAAATAAAGTCAGGATAGTCTGTTCTTTCATCACCATGCCAACAGGCTGCCTTGCCTGGCATTTCATTTAATCAACCTGTATGTCATTTGAACCCAGTGACAGAGTATCTGAAAATAATCTAGAGAAAGGTGCCTCTGAACCTGTGGAACTGCCCTCATTAAGTGCTATTTACTAACAGTTGAGCAAATAATTTATAAGGAACTGATCCTTGGTTGCATTTAACAACTAGTATGACATTACTTATCCTTAAATGACAATAATTAAAAAGTAACTCACATGAAAGATCTTAACTAAGATTGTTCAGACAATGCTCTTAAGCAGACAGTCCTCAGAGATGAGCGCTGCCCAAATCCTGGAAACACACATGCCCTGGTACAACCTGTACAGTGCCTCTGAGACTGTCAGAGCAGAATTCTCTAGCTGATTGGGACCACTCAGTATGAGATCTCCAGTGCAATTCTTAATTTTTTTATACTTTAAATAGTATTTTCTCACCTTAATGGTAGAATGTTATATATTTCTTATTGATTCTACTTTGTTCTAATTACTAAATAAAATAGCTTGATTAGGTACAGGCTTTATTTGAAGCAATAGTCACACTAGTGCTATAATTCCACTCTACAAAGCCTTTGATAGTAAATATATAATACATATATAAATATATATGTTTAAATATATAAAATAAATATAGTAAATATATAAAAGTTTTTACATACACCAGAAATAAAGATAAAGGAACAATGAAAGTTAAATGTGAAGGAATAAATTTAGCTTTCATTACAAATTGAAATTTTATCAGTAAAGACATATAAATGCAAATAAATACATTTATTTAAAATAAATTTTGTTACATATCATTTGGGTTCACAACAGAATGTTATATGATGCATGTAGATAGTGAAATGGTTATATGGTGAAGCAAATTACATATTTTTTTTGTTGTGCTGTAAGTTTTTAAAGTTTTTTATGTTTAAAAAGAATGGCTATCCCAGCACTTAGGGAGGCTGAGACAGGAGAATCGTGAGTTCAAAGCCAGCCTCAGCAAGGGCGAGGTGCTAAGCAACTCAGTGAGACCCTGTCTCTACATAAAAAACAAAATAGGGCTGGGGATGTGACTCAGTGGTCGAGTGCCCCTGAGTTCAATCCCTGGTACCAAAAAAAACAAAAGGCTAAAATCTACTCATTTGACAGAAATACATAATATGGTATAATTAATTACAGTTCTTATATTGTATATTAGATATCTGGACTTGTTAATACTACATATATACTTCTACATATCTTTTAAGTAAATATTAGAAACAAATCATCTGGACACAGAATTATCAATTTCATATTTTTTGTATTTTATATATTTCATATTTGGCATGTAATGTTTTATAATCAGAAAAATAACTAATACAATATCTAAAGAGTCTAAAGCCCACCAACAATAAGGATTATGTTGATCACAATGGGTTATTTATATGAGTCTGAATAGCAAATATAGACTATCTTTAAAACCTGGATTTTAAGGGAAAACAGTTCTAATTCCCTTTAAGAATCTATTACACACAACTTTAAGATTGCCAATAACATGCACACATGGAATTGAAGGCTCCTTCCCCCATGCCTTCCCTACACATCTCCTCAATCTTCTGCCAATTTTTACTATGTGTATGCATATCAAAACACCACATTGTACACCTTAAATATACACAAAATACAAATTAAAAAGTAATTATTAAGCAACAATCAACCAAAAAAATACTCTAATTCTTTATGGATCATCATGAACCTAACTTTAGTATTATTTGATTTTAATGTCTATATGATCATTGCCACTTTCAAAAATAAATATAACAAATGTTATACTGGAAAGTCTATGTACAGGAAGCAGCTCAGCCCAGTGGTAGGTCTGAGTACAGGCTGCAAGTGTCTTGGAAGTATAGTGCACTGGCTGCACAGAAGTAGACAGATGAGTCTCCAGGTTGGGTGGCTGTGATGTTCAGGGAGCAGTGTTTGGCTTTCTTATCCAAAAAAACAGTGAATCTTTGGATTTGATTTATGTCCTTATTTGAATGAATGCCTATAATGATCTGGGGACTTTTCTAGTTTCTTGATCATACCAAGGAAAGTAGTTCAAAGCACTGTCTGAATAAGTACAGCTAATAACGGCACTGTCTCACTCCTGGACACTGAGAGTAGAAGGATGCTGCTCCATCTTCCCTCCTTGGCTCACCCCTATGCAGAAAGTAAAAGAAAAAAGATGATATTAGTATATCATTACTCCAGAATTTTCCTTTTCTTCAGTGACTATTGAAAACCTGCATAAAGCCAGTCTTCCCAGATGTCTAAAGAACATCTGCTAATATACTCTATTTCCCACAAATCCTCAACTCATAGTCCAAGAGCAGCCATAAACATAAATAAAGCAAAGGAGGATATCTTCATTGTTTTTCCCAATTAAGATCAATCCAGACTTGCAATCTGCTTCTGTTAGGAGAGCTACTTCTGTTATTAGGTTGTTTCTTTTTTCTTTAGCAATTACAGTGGCTTCTCTTATTGTCTACCCAACCAATAAGAAAAAGGCTCTGCTTCTCCCCTAAGCCTATTCATTCAGAATCTACTGCAATGAACGCCTATCTATTCTGCCCCAGATGGGGTAGACTGCCACCTTGTGGTCATATCCCTAACTACTGGACTCTGGTTAAATGGTCTTTTACGTTTTCAGGGACCAAGACAGATACATAGAAATAGGTCAAAGTAGATTCTAGATCAGAGATTATATTTACAGTGACTATATAAAGATGAAAATTGATGGTTGTGCCCACTACTTAGTCATTTTTAATAACTTGGAAATGGATGCTGTTGGTGTTGATATGATTACTTGACATGTTTGAAATCAAGGAAGCACCATGACTCACTCTCACAAAGAAACATGTAATACTTCTCTTTTCAGTCAAATATACCTATAAGATTTGTTCATTACAGAGAAATACTCTTCATCAAATGAAAATGTAAGCCAAAATCAGTGTCAAATAGAACCACTGGATACTTGAAATGCACATTATCTCAGACTCTGCTCCTCCAAGCCTGGTCTTGCCCATGACTCAGCATTCCCAGAGAATGGGCAGTACCAAAGGTCAAACCATGGCATCCTCCATCTGTAAAGATGCTTGTGATGAAAAGTAAAGATTAAATCTTAATGGTAAAAGAAGAGGGGGATAAGTTACTGAGTCATTAATACTCTAGAGAATTTGACAGATAGATTGGGTTCAATTGCCATGAGAAATTTGACATGCTTTGAGAAACTTTTTCCTATTTCTCATGACTTTTATTCTACAAAATCCTTAGAAAATGAAGAGATAGTGTCACAAAACAGGCTACAGATATAAAGTATGTAACCACATGTAAGTTTAATCGTGATGTGATTTTATTTTCTGCTATCAACATGGATTATAACTATGTAAATGCAATGACTATCTTGTATCTTCCCTGGAATTTCCTGTAAACTATGAGCCAAACCTCCTGGGTTTTGATTTTTTTCACCGTTTCCGCTACTTTTTTTCTTTCCCCAAAACTTTGATAAAATACTTCAGCTGTGTACCTTTCCATGATTCTCTCCTTCTGCAAAGAAAAAAATACCCTTTCTCATCTACTTTATTTTTTTGTATATATTTTCTGAAACTTCTATAAGACAAAATGAAGGAAAGCCTAACTATGCCTGTTTGTGTTTCTATAGGAATAGTACAAATAGGAAACTGACCCCCAAAACTAATCATAAGCAAAGTTTTCTGGAAAATCAAGGTGACCTCATTTCTATAAGTCAAGGCCACTTTCTTCTGATTTGTACTCCCTACTCTCTTTGAGTCACATAGAGTAAATGTAACTCTTCATTCACATCTTGTGCTATTAAAAATTTAAGGACACCGGGGCTGGGGCTGAGGCTTAGTGGTAGAGCGCGTGCCTAGCATGTGTGAGGCACTGGGTTTGAGCCTCACACCACATATAAATAATAAATGAATAAAATAAAAATCCATCAACAACTAAAAAATATATTTAAAAAAATTAAGGATACCTGTTACTATCAATCTCAACTAGATAAGTAAACATATATATATATATGTATAAAATATTTCACACTTCTCCATTCTGTTTCTTTTACTGTCCACCAATTCTACATAAGATAGAATTCTTTTTTTTTCTTTTCTCTTTTATTGGTACTTGGGATTGAACTCAGGGGCACTCAACCACTGAGCCGCATCCCCAGCCCTATTTTGTATTTTATTTAGAGACAGGATCTCACTGAGTTGCTTTGCACCTTGTTTTTGCTGAGGCTGGCTTTGAACTGGTGATCCTCCTGAGCCACTGGGATTATAAGCATACACCACCACACCTGGCTAGAATTCTCAAATCCTTCATTCACCGAACAAAATTCACCTTTTTTGCAAACAGATATTTGCTCTTGCAAGTTATGTGGTCCAGGAAAAGTTTTTTGGTTTTTGTTTGTTTGTTTGTTTTTTGTTTGTTTGCCACCTTCACATACTGTCAGTTGCAGGAGAACAATGTTACCCTGCTGTCTCAATTTCACAATTTCACTCAATTTCAATTTCAAGCTGACAATGCTTGAGTGATGCTGGTGATGTTGGTATCCTTCCTTCTATGGATGATCACCTGGGATAATGAAAACACTTTGCCACTTTTAAGAAAGACCTTAGAGATCACCTGGGTATTGAGATAATCTCAATCCCACAGCAGTCAGTGATAGTGGACTGATTTGCTGGTACAATAACAGTGGCTTAACCTGAGACTCCTTTCCTACCTAAAATTTCAAACATTTTCACAAATTATGACTTTCTGTTCTGCCAGTCAAACTACTTGGAGCAAAACTTTGTCAGGTCCAAACTGTAGAACTCAAAAGAGCTGGGCTTCTATGAAACAATTTCTCATCAATCTTATTTGACAGGAAAGAGGCGGATGACTGTATGAGCAATTCAAGATGATGGGTTAGAGGAAGTCTGTGTTTTTGGTTGCTCCATGGCTCATGATTCAAGCAGCAGCTGTTCCTTCTCAATGAAGTGGATGAAAGAGGGAATTCACTCAAATTCAATATTGGATAGTCAGAAATTGGAGACTCAGAAATTCAGATGCACTCAACAAGAACAAAAATAGTACATTGGGGCCAAGCCAGTTGCAGAAGCAGAAGAGCCACCAGTTCACCACAGAGGGAAGGGTACTACAAACAGAGAGAAAAATACAACAGACAGATTTGGCACATAAAAATCTGAGGTCAGAAGAGCAGACTGAACTTACCTGATCCAGAGCATCACAGCTATCTGGCATTGAAAAGTGGTCTATCAGGCAGTGAGCTGAGGCAGGAAGCATCTTAAGGAGATCATACTGAATCGTGCTGCTGCAGGAGCTCAGGAAATTGTAGCAAACATTGCCATACTGTCCGGCAAGTATCTATCTTGCAGCCTAGATGTACCTAGCAGAACATGAATAAAACAGAAACAGAGAGGATTGTACCCAAGGATATTCAAGTTGGAAATATAGAGGGGAGTGTGACTTGCTTTCCCTTTAGGTGTGACAACTCTTGTGATCATCTGAAGAGGGCAAGGAAACTGAAAAGATGGTTGTGAATACACTCAGGGTCTAAGCCTGGGAAGGCAGTTGTCTTTGTTAGTGGGGTGTGTAAGACATGTAAAGAGTTGGTTCCTCTGACCCATGCATAGAATTCTTGTGAGGTTCCTGAAATCCAGACTCCCAACAGGGATTGGCATCTGTCTGGCCCTAGGGTTGTGTTGATCTAATAGCTCCAAAGTAGATACCACCCAAAAAACTCCCTAAGCCCCAGCTGCTAGAAATCCCCTCTTAGAAATCAGTAGCAGCCCCACCCTGGGAATGCATTGAGCTGGTCTGTCTGACAAAACTCCAATCAGTACATCTATTCCATCCTACTTCATACTGGTGACAAGGGAATCTGAGAGCTATTTCAACCAATCTGTATCACCCTAGGACACATTGGTAAGAGAAGTCTATTCTGTAAAAAAGCCCACATTTCAGCGAAAAACAAATGCATCCTGACAGATACATAAACCCCACACAGGAATACAAGAAATACATAAAACCAAGTAACCCAATGCCTTCTAAAGTTCATAATTCACCAGAAACTTACCCCAGAGATAATAAAGTGGATAAAATATTGATAAATAATTCAAAACAATCATTACAAAAATAATCAATGAATTCTAAAAGAACATAGAAAAACAATTGAATTAATTAAGGAAGTCAGTACAGGATAAGAATGAGAAACTCAATAAGGGAATATAAATATTGAAAAAGAACCAGATTAAAGTCTTTCAAGTGAACATCACACTAAATCAAATAAAATGTTTAGTCGAAAGTCTCTAATAGAGTAGACTATGCTAAAGACAGAATCTCACAGTTGGAAGATAAAATGAGTGGCCTCAAACATACAAACAGTATTAAAGAAAATAAAATACATAATTATGATCAGAATATACAATAATCCTGGGACAACATTAAGAGACCAAATTTAAGAATCATTGGAATCAAAGAGAGTTTTCAGATACAGGCTAATGACATGAATAATCGCTTTAGGGAAATAACAACAATGTTTCCAAACCTTGGCAATGGGAAGAACATCCATATTCAAGAGGCCTTCAAAACCCCAAATAGGCAAGATCAGAAAAGAATCTCTTTTGATATATTATAATTAAAATGTTTACCATAAAGAACAGTGATAGAATTTTTAAATCCTCAAAAGAAAAACATCAGATTGTTTGAAGAGGAAAGCTCACCATAATTACTTCTAGCACAAACTCTAAAATCCAGGAGAACATGTAATGATGTGTTCCAAGTCCTGAAAGAAAATAATTGTCAATCAAAATTGATATATCCACCAAAGTTATTCTTTTTTTTTTTTTTTTGCTTTCTATTTTATTTTATTTTTCACTGAAAATATTAGTTGAGGCAAATAGAAAAAAAATTATTACAATCATAATTTTTCTAACTTTGCACAAAATTATTCTTCAGAAACAAAAAAGAAATTTAAAAACTTTCAAAGATAAGCAAAATCGTAAAAGAATTTACCACTATGATGCTGGCACTACAGAAAATACATTAAGAAATACTACACACAGAAGAAATCAAAAACAAACACCAGAGCTCACAAATGAACAAATCTAATTAGAAGAGGAGCTAAGCAGTTGAAAAACAAGATCCAATTAAACATTAGAAATAGATGAAAATGCCAGGAATGAATAATTTACTTCTCAATGATAACATTGAATGCAAATGATCTCATCTTCAATTAAAAGATATAGGCTAGTGGAATGGATTCAGAAGCAAAAGTAACTGTATGTTATTTGCAATAGACTCGCCTTACATGCAAAGACAGCCACAGGTTGAAAGTAAACTGATGAAAATTGATATATCATGCAAATTAATCCCACAAATATTCAGAAGTAGCTACACTCACATCCAATAAAGCAGCATTCAAGTCAAGATTAATCGAAAGAGACAGGGTCACTTCATACCAGTAAAAGAAATAACCCAACAAGAATATATAATGATAGTAAATATTTATGCCCCAAACATTGGTGCACCTAATTACATAAAACAGACACTACTTAGAATTAAAAGCTCAGATGAACCCCACTACAAAATACTGGGACAATGACATTCTTTACAGAAATATAACAAGTAATCATGAAATTCATTTGTAAAAATATGAGGTCCAGAATAACCAAAGCAATGCTCAGTAAGAAAAGTGACTCAGGAGGCATCATAATACCAGGCCTTAAACTATATTACAGAGTTAGAGTAACAAAAATGGCATGGTATCAGCACCAAAATAAGCATGAAGGCCAATGGTACAAAATGGAAGACAGAGACACACCCACATAAATACAGTTATCTCACACTAGACAAAGGCACCATAAACATACACTGGAGAAAATATAACTTTTTCAAAAAATGGTGCTGTAAAATTGGAAATTCATATGTAATTGAATCCCTATCTCTCACCCTGCACAAAATTCAACTCAAAGCGAATCTAAGACCTAGGCTTTAGACCAGAGACCCTGCACCCACTAGAAGAAAAAGTAGGCCCAACTCTTAATCATTGTGGCTTAGGAACTGACTTCCTCAATAAGATTCCTAAAATGAAAGAAATAAAATCAAAATTTAATAAATGAGATGTTATCAAACTAAAAATCTTCACTGCAAAGAAATGTGAAAAAAGAGCCTACCAAATGGGGAAAAAAAAATCTTGATCACCTGTACCTCAGATGAGGCATAACTTCTAGGATATACAAAGAACACAAAAATCTTAACACCAGAAAAATAAATAACTTGATCAATAATTGGGCAAAGGAACTGAACAAACACTTCACAGAAGAAATATAAATGGTCAAAAAATATATGAAAAAATGTTCAACATCTCTAGCAATTAGAGAAATGCAAATTAAAACTATACTGAGATTCCATTTCACTTCAGTCAGAATGCCCATTATCAAGAATACAAGTAACAATAAATGTTAGTGAGGATGTGAAGAGAAATGTACTCTCATATATTGTTGGTGGGACTACAAATTGGTGTAACCATTCTGAAAAGCAGGATGGAGATTCCTTGAAAAACTTGAAATAAAACCATCATTTGACCCAGTTATCCTTGGTCTATACCCAAAGGACTTTTACTACAGTGACTCAGCCATATCAATGCTTATAGCTACTTAACTCACAATAACCAAGCTATAGAAACAACATAGGTGCCCTTCAGCAGATAAATGGATCAAGAAAATGTGGTATTTACACACAATGGAATATTACTCAGCCATAAAGAATGAAAAAATGGCATTTGCCAATAAATGGATGGAACTGGAAAATAGCATGCTAAGTGAAATAAGCCAATCCCAAAAAACCAAAGGCCAAATGTTCTCTCTGATTTGTATATGCTATCCCAAAACAAGGGAGGTTGGGGAGGGACATAATAGAAATCCATTGGATTAGACAAAGGGAAATGAAGGGAAGGAAGCAGGGAAGGTAATAAGAAAGACAGTAGAATTAATCAGACATACTTTCCTAGCCTCGTATTTGAATACACAACCAGGGTAACTCCACATCATTTACAACTACAAGACTAGGATCCTAAATAGAATAAGTTATACTCTATGTATGTATCATTTGCCAAAATACATCCTACTGTCCTGTGTAACTAAAAAGAATAAATTTTAAAAATATTTTTAAAATAACGAGTAAATTTAAAACACCTCTCTCATCAATAGATAGTTCATCTAGACATCAATAGATAGTCATCTAGACATAAAATTAGTGAAAACCTTTCATATCTGAAAAATGATATAAATCATATTTATCAGACATCTATATAATATTTCACCTAAAAATAGCTGAATACACTATCTTCTCAGCAGCTTATGGAGACTTCTCCAAAATAGACTATATTTTAGGTCACTAAGGAACTTTTAGAGAATACAAAAAACATACAATTCCTTGAGTCTTATCTGATCATAGTAGAATGAACATAGACATCAACACCCAAATAACCTACAGAGCTTGGCATGGTGTCATACATCTGTAATCCTAGAGGCTCAGGAGGCTGAAGCAGGAGGATCATGAGTTCAAAGCCAGCCTCAGCAACTTAGTGAGGATCTAAGTGACTCAGCAAGACCCTTTCTCTAAATAAAACATAAAAAAGGGCTGGGGATAAGGCTCAGTTGGTTAAGCATCCCTGGCTTCAGTGAAGGAAGAAGGAAGAAGAAAGAGGAGAAAGAGAAGGAGGAGGTGAGGGAGGAAGATAGATATTATGACCAAGTTGGTTCCAGAAATGCAAAGATGGTTTAACATATGCAATTAATATATGTAATATATCACAAAAAACAAAGATAAGCACCACTTATTCATATCAATAGATGCAGAGAAGACCTTTAATAAAATTTTGCACCCATTCATGATTTTAAAAAAGACACTGAAGAAACTATGGATAGAAAGAACGTACCTCAATATCATAATACATCTTTGGCTAGATATGACAAACCAAAAGCCAATATCATAGTAAATTGGGGAAAACTGAAAGTATTTTCTTTAAAATTCAAAACAAGACAAGGAAGACCACTCTCATCACTCTTATTCAATATGGCACTAGAAATTCTAGCCAGAGCCTTTAGGCAGGAGAAAGAAACAAAAGGGATAAAAATAGGAAAAAAAGAAGTCAGATAATTGCTCATTGTAGATGATAATATCCTATATTTAGATAATCCAAGAACTCCACCAGAAGACTGCTAGAACTAATAAGCAAATTCAGCAAAGTAGCAAGCTACAAGATCAACATACAAAACAAATAGCTTTCCTATACACCAATAATGAATCTGCTGAGAAAGAAATCAGGCAAACAACTTCATTTATAATAACCTGAAAAAAATACCTAGGAATAAACCTAACCAAGGGGTAAAAGACCCCTATAATGAAAACTACAGAATATTGAAGAGGACATGAGAAGATGGAGAAACCTCCCACATTCACAGATAAGTCATTAATATTGTTAAGATGGCCATACTACAGCAGTATGCAGATTCAATGCAATTCCCGTCAAAACACCAATGACATTCTTCATAGAATTAGGAAAAAACGGTCCTAAAATTCATTTGGGGGAAAAATAAAAGACCTAGAATAACCAAAGCAATTATAATTTCTTTGAATTAGAATCCCAAGCCAAAAAAGTAATGTTAGAGGCATCACAATTCCTGATTTTGAATTATACTACAGAGCTACAGTGACAAAAACTGCATGGCATTGTCATAAAAACAGATACTTAGACCAAAAGTACAGAATATAAGGTGCAAAAACAAATCCGTACAAAGACAGTTATCTGATTCTTGAAAAGGGCATCAATAACATACATAGGAAAAAAGACAACCTTTTTAACAAATGGTGCTGGGAAAACTAGTTATCCATATGTGGAAGAATGAAACTAGACTTTTTTTTAAAAATATTTATCTTTTAGTTGTAGGTGGACACAATAGCTTTATTTTATTTTTATGTGGTGCTGAGGATCGAACCCAGTGCTCCCCCCACCCCCTGCGTGCTAGGCGAGCACGCTACCACTGCGCCATAACCCCAGCCCCTGAAACTAGACTTTTATCTCTCACCCTGCACAAAATCAACTGCAAATGGATGAAAGATTTACGAATTAAACTATGCAACTCCTAGAAGAAATCATAGGGTCGACATGCCAGCATATATGTACAAAAAATGACTTTCTCACTAGGACCCCTAAAGCTCAGGGAATAATGCTAAGAGTTAATAAATGAGAAGGCATCAAATTAAAAACTTTTGAACATAAAAGGAAACAATTAGGAATGTGAAGAGAACTACAGAAGGGAGAAAATCTGCTAGCTACTCTCCAGACAAAGGATTAATCTCCAAAATATATATATAACTTCAAAAACAAAAAAATAATAAATGGGCAAATGAACTAAATAAACACTTTTCAAAAGAAGAAATACAAAAAGAGAACAAATATGTGAAAAAATACTCAACTTTGTTAGCAATTAGGGAAATGCAAATTAAAACTACACTGAGATTTTATCTCACTCCAGTTGAATGGGAGACATCAAGAATACAATAATAGATGCTGGAGAGGATGTGGAGAAAAAGAACACTTTTACACTGTTTGTAAGATAGTCAATTAGTACAACCCCTATGAAAATCAATAAGGATATTACTCAAAAGACAAGGAATGGAACCACCATATGATCCTGCTATTCCACACTTCAGTACTTACCCTAAAGAATTAAAGTCAGTATACTATAGCAATACCTGCACATCCATGTTTATAGCAGCACAATTCACAATAGCCAAATGGATGGAACCAGCCTAGGCATCCATCAAAGGGTGAATGAATAAATAAAATGTGTATATATATGTGTGTGTGTATGTATATACATATATACATACATGTATATACATACACACACATGTATATATATACATGTATGTATATATATGTATATATACATACACACACACATGTATGTATATACATGTATGTATATATGTATATACATACACACACACATATAAAAGGTATATATACATACAAACACACACACTCAGAAAGAAAGAATAAAATTAACTCAATTGCAGGAAAATGGATGGACATTGAGAATACTATGTTAAGCAAATAAGCCAAGCTCAGAAAGTTAAGAGTAATATGTTTTATTTTATATGTGGAAGCTAAAAAGGAAAAGAAAGTTTGGGAATAATCTCTTGGAAATCAACAAGAGATCAATAAAGTAGAAGATGGGGGGATGGGAAAGGGGAAATACTGGGGAGGTATATTATCCCTGGGGTGACCAGCACACTGCCAGGGTCATTTTCTGCTCAGGAGGTGATGAGCCACCTAAGAAAAAGAAAATCTGAGCAGGACACAGTGGCGCACACCTGTAATCCCAGCACTTTGGGAGGCTGAGACAGGAGAATCACGAGTTTAAAGCCAGCCTCAGCAACAGTAAGGTGCTAAGCAATTCGGTGAGACCCTGTCTCTAAATACAATATAGGGCTGGGGATGTGGTTCAGTGGTCGAGTACCCCTGAGTTCAATCCCTGGTACCAAAAAAAAGAAAAAAGAAAATCTGAAATAATTAGTAAATAATAATAAAGAGACAGAGCCAGAAAATAGGTTTTAAGGGAGTGACTGATAATTCCTTCAATCCTTGTAGGAGCTGGAACCAAATGACTAGAAAATGGCTCCAATCCTTTGTTTAAGGGAGTGTATAAAAAACACAGGAATAAGGTTTCAGTGGATGGAGTCTTGCCTCATGGTTGTGTACAGTCACAAGTTGATTGGCATCTTGGCATGCCACATTCATCTCTGAAAGGCTGTGTCTATGTGGCTCCAGCAGGTCACCCCAATTTCAGTGCCTTGCTGAACCTGGCAGAGCTAGATAGAATATCACATGTACTGGGCAATCTCAAACAAGCATGAGTGCCACTGTGAGTTCCCAGATACCAGACTTTTCTACCCAAAGGCTTCTATGCTGATTTTGTTCATGCACAGTTAACAGATGGCTCCTGGAAGCATATTGATCAAATTATATTGTTATATTGTGTGCATGTACAAATACATAACAATGAATTTCACCATGTACAACTATAATGTACAAACAAAAAATATATGGAGGAAGAAGGAAAGAGGCAGGGGATTAATGCTAAGGAGTAAGTGAGGAAATAGTTTCCTTCTAATCCTACCCATTTTCTAGCTAA
Source organism: Geosciurus inauris (assembly GCA_004024805.1). Lineage (NCBI taxonomy): Eukaryota > Metazoa > Chordata > Mammalia > Rodentia > Sciuridae > Geosciurus > Geosciurus inauris. Next base: position 49,502 of record PVHX01011270.1, read on the forward strand.
CAGTTTTATAGTGGCATCTTGCATATAGTTTCTGTCTTTGTAATGTTAAGTTTGGCTTAAGGATTTCTAAGGGTTCTTCTGGTTCTAAAAGTATTTTTCACAATGTAACAGAGAAAGTGAATATTGAGGACTGGGTATGCAGGACATACAGTTGTATGGGAGGGAGAGAAATGACCCTGCACCATGAAATTCCAGAGCATTTTCACATTCACACATGATCTATTGTGTCCAAGGTTATGCTAACTGATCCTTGGGCCTCTTCAGAAGCAGAGATAGGATCCTAATGATGGGTTTCCATTACTCCTGTACAATATCAATAACGGATAATGGATTAAGGAGAGACTACACCCACAGTAAAATGAAATAAAATGGGTGTTTACAAAATATAAAGATCATTTTAGGTAGTGATACAGGGGTGGACTCCATGTCTGAACCATGGATAAACAGAATGCTTCCTTCTGATTATTTCTTTTATTTATCTGAAACCTCATGTTGTTCTTATAGGAAACACACACAAACACTTGAAGAAGTTGAAAAATCTAGGAGAGATAGACATGTAATTTATATATAAAGCATAAAACACTTTCTCAACTATCCCTATTGATTTCCAGCTTGAACCACCCTTCTTTCAAGCGTAGCTTTGAAGTTCAAGATTCTTAGCCAGGGATGGCTATAATATTGTAAAACTTTGTGCAAAATGAAAAATTGGGGTAGCTTGTTTAAAAAGCAGAAAAAAGTGCTTAGAAATAATAAAATATACAAGTTTCTTTATAAAATATTGTATTATTTATAAAACAGCAAGATTTATAGTTATACATAAGTACCAACACAAATGTAATTTAGTATCATAAGTTTATATAAAAAATAACTAATATTTCTTTGTGAATATGACACCTTGATTAAAATAAAATTTTTCTGGCTTCTTCTAATACAATTTATTATATAAGATCTCCAAAACTTATTCTTTTCTTAAATTTTTTATATTTTTTTAGTTATACATGACAGTAGAATATATTTTGGTGCATCATACATACATGGAGTATAACTTCCCATTTTTGTGGCTGTGTGTAATGTAAATTTACACTGGTTGTGCATTCATAGATGAACGTAGGAAAGATGTGCCTGATGCATTCTACTCTTTCCCATTCCCATTCCCCTTCCCTTCCCCCAACTTCCCTGTTGGTCAATCCAGGGAACCTTCACTCCTCCCTCCCTGCTCCACCTATTGTGAGTCAACACCCACATATCAGAGAGAACATTCAGCCTTTTTTTTTTTTTTTTTTGGTACCAGGGATTGAACTCAGGGGCACTCAACCACTGAGTCACATCCCCAGCCCTATTTTATGTTTTATGTAGAGACAGGGTCTCACTGAGTTGCTTAGCACCTCACTTTTTGCTAAGGCTGGCTTTGAACTTGCAATTCTCCTGTCTCAGCCTCCCAAAGTGCTGGGATTACAGGTGTGTGCCACCGTGCCCAGCTAACATTTAGCCTTTGCTTTTGGGAGGATTGGCTTATTTTGTTTAGCATGATAGTCTCCAGTTCCATCCATCCACCAGCAAATGCCATAATTTTATTTCTCTTAATGGCTAATATTCCAATGTGTATATACACTGCATATTCTTTATCCATTCATCTGTTGAAGGGCACTCAGGTTGGTTCCATAGCTTGACTATTGTGAATTGAATTGCTATAAACATTGATGTGGCTGCATCACTACAGTATACTGATTTTAAGTCTTTTGGATATAGGCCAAGGAGTTGGATATCGGGGTTAAATAGTGGTTCTATTCCAAGTTTTCTAAGAAATCTCCAAACTGCGTTCAAGAGTGGTTACACCAATTTGCAATCCCACCAGCAATATATGAGTGTACATTTTCCCCCCACATCCTCACTAACATTTGTTGTTACTTGTATTTTTGATAATTGCCATTCTGACTGGAGTGACATCAAACCTCAGTGTAGTTTAAATTTGCATTTCTCTAATTGCAAGAGATGTAATTTTTTTATATATTTTCACAATTCATATTTCTTCTTCTGTGAAGTGTCTGTTCAGTTCCTTTGCCCATTTATTGATTGGGTTTTTTGTGTTTTTTTCTTGTTGTTGTTGTTGTTTTGGTGTTGTTTTCTGAATTCTTTATATGTTCTGGAGATTAATGCTCTGAGTGCATGTAATAAAGATTTTCTCCCATTCTGTAGGCTTTCTCTTCACATTCTTGATTGTTGCCTTTGCTGTGAAGAAGCATTTTAGTTTGAGACCATTCAATTTATTAATTCTTAATTTTACTTCTTGTGCTTTAGGAGTCTTATTAAAGAACTCAGTTCCTGAGCCAATATGATGGAGAATTGGGCCTACTTTTTCTTCTAGCAGGCATAGAGTCTCACATCTAATGTGCAGGTCCTTGATCCACTTTGAGTTGAGTTTTGTGCAGGGTGAGAGGGATCTAATTTCATTTTGTTACATATGCATTTCCAGTTTTCCAGCACCATTTGTTGAGGAGATTATCTTTTCTCCAATGTACATTTATGTTTATACCACCTTTGTTTGGTAATGAAATAACTTATTTATGTGGGTGTGTCTCTGTGTCTTCAATTCTGTATCATTGGTCTTCATGTCTCTTGTGCTGATACCATGCCATTTTTGTTACTATATCTCTGTAGTATTGTTTAAGGTCTGGTATTGTGATGCTTCCTGCTTCACTTTCCTGAATGAGCATTGATTTGGCTATTCTGGGCCTCTTATTTTTCCAAATGAATTTCATGAGTTCTTTTTCTATTTCTATGAACAATGTCATCAGAACCTTAACAGGAATTGAATTAAACCTGTATAGCATTTTTGGTAGTATGGTCATTTTGACAATATTAATTCTGCCTATCCAAAAACATGGGAAAGCTTTCCATCTTCTAAAGTCTTCTTCAATTTCTTTCTTAAGGTAATGTAGTTTTCATTGTAGAGGATTTCACCTCTCTTGTTAGATTGATTCCCAAATATTTTTCAAAACTTATTTTTTCAGAAGCTTTATTTTCAAGAAATATAATTGCAGGTGATGATAGATGCTCTTGATAATTATACAATGGCAAACTAAGCCAGACACAGTGGGGCACATTTGTAATCCCAGCAACTTGGGAGGCTGAAGAAGGAGGATCACAAGCTCAAGGCCAGCCTCAGCAACTTAGCAATGCCCTAAGCAACTTTAAACCCTGTCTCAAAATAAAAAAGCTGGGGATGTAGCTCAGTTGTAAAGTGCCCCTGACTTCAATCCCCAATACATTTAACAAAAAAAAAAAAGATTGCAAACTAAATTTTTGCTAATTTCTGATATGGAGAAATGATGCAAAAGATACTGGACTTCATTAAAGTATTTTTTATGATATAAAAATATTAGCATCAATATCTGATAGCTTAATTTGAAATATACATTTTAGTAACTTTAGGCTTGATCTTTGTAGGGGTACAGTGTTTCTAAGATGAATTAACTCCTCATTCAAATAATTTTCATGTAAGTCTGAATTTAATTCTACATGTAAATTTGTACAGCAGCATTTTAAGGTTTCCACTGATATTTTTTGTGACATGGAAATCAAAATGACAGAGTCTTCATTATTATATATAATTCAGAATGCTATTTTATGCCTCCTTTTGCTGTGTTTTCAATTGAAAGGAAAATTAATTTTAAAATTGTCTTTTGAGGAAACAGTTCATTCAAAAGTTCACATGGCAATGTTGTTCTAATACACTAAGTCACTATCTTTATACTTAATTTCTATTTTTAAGCCTGTGGATATTCACTGTACAATGTGGTATTGATTTTCAAAACCAGAGTTTCTAAACTTTTCAAAGGATTCTAAGAACTTTTTAGAATATTTTATTGAATGCCCATGTGTACCTTTTCATTTTGTAAAACTTTACTACCAATGTTGTTTACCACCACAGAGCTCCAGAGATCTTCCAATGTGCATTTGCACTTGCAATAAATAACTGCCAGTTCATAGGCTGCCCACTGTGCTCTTGACCTTGAGCTTGTATGTGCTCCTGTCCCAAGCCTTTGTGTCTCTCCTCTGCTCATGCACATGCTCCAACCCTTATTAGACTTCACTTAAAAAAACACAAATTCAAAGACAAAATTATTAAGACTTTCAAGACAATAGTAGCACAATGTTAAATCAGTAACCAACTTTTTCTGAGTTCCAAATCCTATGAAACTATACAGGACACATCACAGGAAGCTGGTCCTGCTGCCAGCTTTACTGAAATACCTGTTTCCTCATTTTAACCTCAGGGTCTCACTGCTTCCTAGGTTATCCCTTACATTAACATAAAAGATCTTGGCAAGATTGTAATTCCATTTACATTGCATTTGATCCACATGCATCTTAAACTTTTGATTTGGTTGAGAGAAGTTTTAATATGTGGCTACAGCAAATAAAGACTTTTTTAGGGTATGCTGGAAGATTTCTGCTTCCTTTCCCAAACTTGAAATGATGTAAGAAAATTATGGAAATAGATTCCTTCAAAGGAAGATCAATGGCTTTAAAGTAACAAAAGGAAATGTTTAATAATCTCTTCCTTAAAGAGTTCATTTAGAAAAGATTAAGATGCATATTTTTGTCATTTAAATTGTACAATATAAATTGCGGACATTTATCAACATATATCACTTGCACTTGGGAGTCTTCTACTCTGGCTGACTCAGTGTACAAACTCAATAGTGAAACTTGCTGAGTGAATCCCACCCCAGCTGCACTAGATGGTGACCCTGAGTGCAGGCAGTCACTCACTCTGTAATCCTCAGTTCATTTGTGTGCAAAGGGAAGAAAGGGTAAATACATCATCTATGTATTTACCTAGAGAGAGTGTATGTTATATCTTTTCATTCCTTTCCTTGAAAAACTGAATAATCTGCAATTACCTGGAAAACTAGGTCACTGATTTTCTATTTATTGACAATCATAGTTTTTCAAGTCTTTTTTATCACAGTAATCTAGATGTCATTTATAAGCTCTGCCAGGATATCTGTTTTAACAATACTTTGGATCCTGACATCCTTATCAGTTGCTCCAATGGCTCCTTATTACAATTTTTTCCCTGCAAAGTGTTTCTGTGAGGAAAAAGGGCCAACCCAATAGAATGACAGTGCTGAGAATTCTCCTGTTATCACAGGTAAGAATGCTGTGATGTGAATCAGGACATCCATAGCTGTGCAGATGCTGCTAAGCAAATCCTCCCTGAGGCAGAGGCTGTGGCTGCAGGTGCAGCTGCAGTTTGCTGACAGCCTGCAGGCCGTCTGGGAGCACTGTGCCTCTGCTGCACAAAGGTAGGTGCCTGAGTCTTCCAGCTGGGAAGTCAAGATGTGCAGGGTGCTGTAGCGCTCCTTAGAATTCACTGTTGCCTTTAACTTTCCCTCCTGCTTTGTTCCTGAAGTCAGGTAAAACAGACTAAGGAGGTCGCCCCCAGGATTCTGTCGGAACCACTGCACTCTGGTCACGGTAGTGGAAAAATTGCACCTCAGAGTAGGGCTGGTTCCCTCCTGGAGCCTCAGGGCTGAAGGACTCTGCTCCACCTGCTGCCCTCTCACCCCTGCTTGAAAAGAGAAAAGCAAACACAGATGAGATCACTGGGGAATCAATGACCAGTTTCCAAACCTGTAGAATATCCCTGGAAACACCCCTGAGGATGGAGGACAGGGAAGGGGCTTTGTGCCAGCTCTCCCTGCCCTCCCTCACACTGTCAGCCCTTCAACACCCCCAGCCCCATCTGGGTTGAACCCAACTCACAGCAAACCTGCACCCACAGAAGCCCCAGCAGAGCCCCCAGTCTCCTCTGCATGGCTGCTGGCCTGGTTGCTGGGGGTCTTCTCTCTGCTCTGCAGGTGTCAGGTCTTGGGCCAGACAAGCTTGTTCTTCTAGGCAACAGTTTCCACCTGACTCACTGAGCACCAGTCACATCTGAGCTCTGTCCTTCCTTCAACAGGGAACTCCACCCACCGTGGCCCAGTGAGACTGCAGTAGTGACTCCAGAATTGTGTGAGAACAGTGCAGGGGTTTGGGGATGATGTTTCTGGCAGATGAAAAGAAAGGTAGAGTTTTGTTTTTCTTTAATAGCTAATGGAAGAGAAGTGTGTTTGAGGAAAATATGTGAGAAAGACAGATGAAAATTCAGGGAAGAACAATGTCTAAACTGGGTAGAGTAGAACCTTAAAGAATCCCAGGATGTGTAAGCCCATTTCCCAAGTTAAGTAGTTTGATGGAGAACTTGAGAAATCATTCATATGAACGTTCTGGTAAAGGTAAACCATGCAATAGCATGCAATGTGTATTAAGAAGTGAAAACAACAGTGGCACACGCCTGTAATCCAAACAGCTTGGGAAGCTGAGGTAGGAGGATCACGAGTTCAAAGCCAGCCTCAGCAAAAATGAGGCACTAAGCAACCCAGTGAGACCCTAACTCTAAATAAAAATGCAAAATAAGGCTGAGGATGTAGTTCAGCGGCTGAGTGCCCCTGAGTTCAATCCCCAGTACCCATGCCCCCAAAAAAAGAAGTAAAAATAATTTCTTAAAATCAGCTGTTCAACATCTACATTAAAAATGTTTCCAACAAAATTGCATTGGCTTGAAGGAAAATATTACATATGATATTCACGCAGATTTATTTTCTATTTCTCCTTTTGTTCTGTCCACCCCTTTCCCCATACATCCTGCAGACCCACACAGCACACCAATCCGGACACACACTGCTGGTCAATTAAAACATTTTTTTTCCTTTTTCTCTTCTAATTTTGTCCATTATTTTTCATCTTTTCTTCTCATGCATTTATTCTTATTCCTTCTGGTTTCAGTGAAGCTATATGAACATATTGGAAATCAACAGTCCTCCAATGATTTCTATGTCAGTGTATTTGGGAATTTTTTATAATAAAATAAAAAATTGAGAACAAGTAATGGAAATGTTTTCTATTTAATATAGTCCATGTAAAATTCCAAAGAGAATCATCTTTCTAATGGATTTACAGACATAAGGGCGCCAGAAAATATAGATTCAGGCTCCAGCCTTCTGAGGCTTTATATAAAATAGCAAAATAAAGACCTGAGATGAACTTAGACCAACATCACCTGCTCCCTTGCTGTCTCTCCTCTGACTGGTCTCTGGTCTCTTTCACTGTTCAACCCTCCTGGATCTTACAAAAGAAGTCATTCCTGGTGTAGCCTGGGGTGCCCCCTGGTGGCCTGAAACTATCAACAAAAGCCATTAAAGACCAACCAAGTTCTCAGTAGTAACTCAACGCAGCACCATTCACTGCATGCTTTCTGCTGCAGGAAAAGCAAATGATCCCAGGGGGGTGGAAGAAACACAAAGACTGCTAGATTCAAGCTGGGTTAAAAATAAATCATATCCATGAAAATAGCAGGACTTTCTTGAGGACCTTCTATAATAATTTTATAGGAATTTCCCTCATCATTTGGATCCCAGTTTGTTTCTGGGAATTGCTTGTGCTTTAGACATATAAGTCAGTTTGTTTCTAGTTTTTGTTGCTTGAGCATGGGCAAGAATGTATATCACCCCAAATTGTTTAGCTGCTTTAGGGTGGCCTCCTTCTCATTGGAGGCTAAAGTTTGGTTAAGTAATAGCATAATATCTTTCCAAGTGAGATGAAACACCCAGCATAACTTCTAAAACATCTCAATTATTTGGATTCTCCAAAAATCTCCCTGAATTTGTTCTCTTCAGTTTTAAGTTGGGGGGGGAGGGGGTCCCTTTGATTTCTCTTTCTCCGTAGGTGATTTCTTAAGTCCTCCTCCTCTCATGGCAGAGACTGAGGTTATGCCTGACAACACGTGAAAATGAGGCACCTTTCCTGATCATCTGTAATTTCCTAGTATGTAGACTAGTGATCAATCTACAACTGTTGAAAGAGAAGCTCCCACCTGGGTGATGGAAAATTCCTAGAGACATCTCCGTAAACTTGAGCTTCATTATGGTCCAGAAAACCCATCTCTCATCACCTGGTTTTGCCAAAGTGCTAGGGTCCCAGTTTGCCCTATGCTTGAGACCCTTGGAGGATTCAGACTTAAGGGCATTAATGCTTTCCTCCCTGCCACTATGACTCCTGATTATGAAAAACCCCTGAAAAAAGAAATAGTGTCTGTCTTTATCTATTTGTGTCTATTTGTTGTCCTGTAGACTAAAGGAATCTCCAGAGGGTAAGGGGATTATCTACTGGTTGTTGGCCTTTAATGCCCTTTTCCTAGAGGAGTTTATAGGAGGGTTTGGTTAAAATAGAATGCTTCCCTCTTGCAGCTTTTTTTTTTAAATACATTGAATATATCTGAGCACAGGAACAGTAATGGGGAGATTTTAAATTTTCTTGTGAAGGCTTACTATGAAATAAAGGGACCCTGGGTGTTTTCTTACTAGTCATCCCAAGTCTTTCATCCTTATAGTCTAAATTGCTAATGTCTGGGTGGTGGAGGAAGGGAAGCACCCTGGAGGAACAGGTGCTAGAGAGGGGTGTTGGAGACTATGCTATGGGCCTATACGGAGGTAAGTTGTTATTGGCTCTTTTCCATCAATGCTGCTTATCAACCAGCCACCCTAGATACCCCTTAGGGTAGTCGAGAGTGGGGTCCAGAGAAGGAACCTTTGGAATTCACCTGAGAGTGGCCTGGGCCAGAATTCTGCACTTGCTCCAGCCCTTTTACCTATCTCCATGCATCCAAGGTAGACCAGGACTAGAGATACTGTGCACTCATGCCAATTGCTCTCCAGGCCTGGACAGAAAAAGTAGAAAATGGCTTCAACAGGACCCAACATGCCTACTCTGCACAGAACAGGTGATTGGGAAGCACCTAGGCTGGGAAACCTTTCACCTGAGTCTTGAAGAGTGGCAGCTTGCACTGCTGCATTTACATAGCTGACAATGCCCACTATCATCTTCCAGATAAAAAAGGAGACAGAAAGATGCACCTCAAACATGTGGGGTGTGTGGAGAGGAGATTGCCCTGGTATAGATCTCAGTGGGGCCTCCAAATGATACTGCCAGTTACCAGTGACGAGTTCTGCTCTTCCACATATTGAAGTCTGAACATGAGAGAAGCACACTGAGGCAACCATATAAAGCAGGGTTTATTTTAAAAGGGGGTAACATAGACTTCTCTCAAGAGGGAGAAGGGGGCCATAGCTAGCATCCTGGTATCCCAAGAAGTACATGTGTTTTGCCTTTTTATATGTCCTAGGCTTCCTTTGTTCTCCTGCTCTCTTCCCCTTATCTTTCTCCTTCCTGTGACGAGGCCCAGCATGTTTGGTAGGATGACCAAAAGCAAGCAGATAGGGGAAAGGGCCCAGGTGGGGCAATAAGGGTGGAGGAAGGGCTCTGGAGGCATTAGCATTTCAATACTTCTCCAAATTGGCCTCCCTGATCCAACCTGACTCAATTTACCTATCTACACTGACTGCCTAATTCTGGCTTCAATAAAACACTACATATAGACCAAAATATAATGACATAAAGTGCCATTTGACTTTCCCTCCCAATTATGGCCCTTTCACTGCTCATTATCCTCTTTCCTCACTTGTTAATTTGAAGGTGAAACTCTCAGCTGTTTTACTATAAAATTACAAGCACAGTCCCAATATATGAAACCACAGAAACTATGCAGTATTTCATTTAAAGATTTTTATTCGATACAAAATGATACATCTTGTGCATACCTATCTGTACCTTGCTTTATGAGCTCAATAATAAATGCTATAGATCTTACTACATCAGCACAGAATAGATTCTGCTGCTGCCTTGCCCCACCTCATGGCATGTTTAGTTTATACATCCCTTCCTCTGCTGATAAACACAGAGGTGTTGTTGGATATTTACTAGGTACTTTAATAGATTGATTTTATATGTGTGTGTGTGTGTGTGTGTGTGTGTGTGTGTGTATCCAGTAATAGGTCAACTAATAATTTTTTAAATTTCAATAATACAGTGGGTAATCAAAGTTGTTGGCATACAAGATTTGTGGGAGAAGCACTCTTATTCATTCAATGTTTTGAGATGGTTGAATCATATATTTTAATTTTACCTAGCCTAAATATTACCTCATATGTTTTTGTACATTTTATTTTACTTTTGTCTTTTTTCATTTCATCAAAAGATCTCCTCAATCTATCTTCACATTCTGTGACTAATCTGAAGGTTTGTCAGAAGATGGTTAAATACATTAGGTAGTCCATCAATATTTAGGGGTTTTTATTTTTTTACCTTTTTTTTTTTTTTTGGAAATATTGTTCCACTATAGCTTTCTGCTCTTCTGCTCAGAAGACCATTGATGTCGGGATTTTATGTTCACTAGAAGTTTAGGACATTTTTTTCCTTTCTCATGTAATGAAATTTTATGTTGTCCTAAGCACTTGGATTCCCTTTTAATCTGGAAACACATATCATACATTGCTGAGAAATCTTCTTGAGTAAACATCATCTTTTTCTGGAATTCACAGTGAAAGTTGTTGTTATTTCCAATTTCTGGTTCTGCCAGAGTGGTCCAGCACTAATTGGGAGGCACCTTCCTGGATGTCCCTTCTGCAGGCCTTGGCTTCACATTTCTCGAGTCTTTGCAGTCTCTTACATTTTGAAATGTCCTTTTCATATATTATTGGTATTTCATCTGCTACCTCCTCCTTTTTCATTGTCTTTCTGCATATGGTATTTTGCCTTTTTAAATACCCTCTTTTTGAGGTAGTAGAGGGAGCAGAAATAAATGTACAAGTTCAATCTGCCATGCTTTGCAAAAGTCAAACTTTGTTATGTACACATTTGAACTATTTGAAGTTGTTTTTCCTATGAATATAAATTAGTTGGGTCATATAAGCAGTTACTAACTCAACTAATTAATATGGCATAAACTTGTTTTCTGGAAAAAATATGATAAGAGAGAAGAATAAGAAATGATAATCACGGCAAATGAAAGATTGATGGGCAAGGTCTCTTTAACGACAATGACAGCATCAGTATTCCTCTGCAGCATTCCTCCGCAGGCTCTGAGACAGAATCATGCACACCATCCCTTCACTCTCATTTTTGGTACTCAAAGACCCTTCTCACAAATATGTACTCTTTATGGTCAATAAACTGGTAGACAGTAGGTGACTACCTAATAGACAAGACAAAACAAAATCTCAATATTTGCAAAGAAAACAAGTTACCTATAATCAAATCTTTCACAAATAAAGCAACTTATAACAACAGCCCTCAGCACCACATCTGGAACTCCAAGACAAGACTCCAGAAGCTCTAGTTGTGGACACTGACAAATATGCAGGGTTTTTTGTTCTGCACACACATTATGTGCACCTTTGTGGTTTACACCATGCCAGAACCTGAACACCAGGGATTCTGATGAAATTGATCTGGGGTGAGTGCCAGACACTTCCAGCTAACCTGCAGCCAGAGTTGAGAACCACTTGAGACACACAGGCTGTAGGTGCCTGATGCTGTTTGGCCTCTTTCTGCTCAGAAGTAATGCCTGAGTCTCTGAACTGAAGACACAACAAGTAGGGAGCTGAGCTTCTTTTTCTTTTAAGCCAGCAAACTTTTCTCTCCATTCCTCAAAGTTAGGAGGAAAGTCCGCCCTTTCTTAGGATTATGCTTTGATATAGGAGATTGGGAAAAGTATTTGCAATAGGTGGTAATGGCGATTCCTTCTGGATGTTCAGAGGCTAAGCTGTGGCTGTTCACCTGCTCAGGAAAGGAAGACCTCTGGAAACACAAGGCATGCTGATGGAAACAGGAGATCCCTTCAACATTATCATAGTGTGCTGAGCCTCCCCTTCTCCACTGATGGTTTTACAAAATGTCATCTAGCCCATGTTGAGCAGGGTCCCACAACACTTTCAATCTGTAGTCCTTGCTCCCAGAAAGCTATTCTTAGACTGATTTAAAATAATGTCCAATAACTTTTAATATTGTTTGTTAGTATCATTATATATGGTATTTTTTTATCCGCACAAATTTACTGTTAGACAAAGGATCAAGTTTTATGACATTTGTTTTCCCTAAGCCAGCCTGTAGCTCTTCACTAACGTGGTTGTTCTGAGAAAAACATTGGTTGTTGCTACCAAGAACCATCCAGCAGGTTCCTTCAACTCTGCCAGCAATGGCTTTAATGTGGGAGCCAGTTCCACCACAGCAGCTGAGGGCAAACAGGCTTCTAGAATACTTGCATCCAGTGTTGAAAACCATTCAGCAATCTCTGTGCATCTATTGTAAGAATGAGTCAAGAAGACAAAATTAAACTTCTGCGGTTTCTCAAAAACTTCTATCAGACAGATTTATCTTCTATTCTGTGAAGTAGAGAAATGTCAGTAAATGTGACTTCATGAAGGTTTATCTGCTAAGTTCAATATCCATGTATTCCAATGCCTATAAAGAGAGCTGGCACACTTTAAGATCTGCTTGTATGAGTTCAATGTACAACTGAATGGAAACTACCACAACATTTTTCACAGATGCTTCCAAACAGCTACCCTCTGTCTTAATTGCACCACCTTAACTTGTTAAAGTGGGTCACAGCATAACTGCAGGTAAGAGTGCATCCTCTTCCTGCAGAATGCTCGGGGACTCTGCTCCAGTTGGGTCTCACCACTCACCCCTATTCAGAAGGCAACATGAGATTCAAGAAATCAATCCCCAGTCTGAATATTTTCTAATCTGCCTCCCTTCTTTACTTCCCACATGAATCTCAGGTAAACTAGAAGACAATCCCGTTATCTTCCCTCTACCTCTCCAAATGCAGGACACCTTTACCTAAATCCTAAGAGTTGGAGCTGTCAAAATCTCACATTAAGCCTTTCGCAAGGTTTTCTGTTCACTACTGGCAATGGGAAATAGAATATTAGCCCCTATATGTCTGCAGTGGAATAGTAGATTAGTAAGACATATATTTGGGGGCCTCAATTTGAATTCTGACTCCATATGATATTGGATAAGAGAGCTAAGCTTTAGCTTTCTCATCTGAAAATAGGTATGGTAACACACCTGACAGCGTAAAGGGGCAATAGTAATGGCTAGCATAAACTAAGCATTTAACTAACATATAAGCTCTTCTAGGACAGAGATTTTGCTCTCTTCTACTCTCCACTACATCTTCAATTTCTAAAACAGAGCCTGTCAAGAAATAAGTACATAATAAAATTTTACTGAATAAATGAACAAATGGCAATTTTAGCTCTGGTAGTGATAGTACTGTAATCATCCATTATGAATTCAGCAATTATTTTCAAGAGCACACTGTTTTTTAGGTATGGTGATATGAGCTAAGGGTCAGCAAAGCCCTGCTTCATGCAATGCCATTGTAATGAGAGGAAAGGTGGAGTGTGTGAGCTCACCTGCTGGTAAGTGGTGGTGTTGAAGCTTTGAAACCTCCTGCTTTGTTTCTTCTATTTCCTCAATGAACAGGAAGCCAATGAACAAATGAAAGTCTAAAATAGGGATGTTTATTGTACATTTGAGATTTAATGCACAAAGGGGTTAAAAGCAAAATAATGAAAAAATATATACCATACAAAATAAAAAGAAAGCTGCTATATTATCTTCAAATAAGACAAGGTAGGCTATTAGAAGAGACTTATTGGAGGCAAATATGGTACTATGGTCAATTTTATGGGCCTATGTGGCTAGATCACAGTGCCCAGATATATTGTAACACCAGTCTATTTTTAGATAAGATTGACATTTACTTTGAGTAAAGCAAATTACTCTCCATATTGTGAGTGCACTCCTTCTCTCCACAGTTGAAGGTGTTAAGAGAAAAATACAGAGTTCTCACAAGGAAGAAGAAATTGTTGGGGCTGGGATTGTGGCTCAGTGGTAGAGCGCTTGCCTCGCATGCATGAGGCACTGGGTTCGATCCTCAGCACCACATAAAGATAAAGAAAGAAAGAAAGATATTTTAAAAAAAAAAAGAAAGAAATTGTTATCTCCAGTCTTTCAGATTTGACCTGCAAAATCAATTCTTCACAGAGTGTCCTACCCAATGACGTGCCTAGAGAAGTTGAAATTGGCAGTCTCACAATTTTGTTAACAAATTTCTCAAAATAAGTTGATGAAAGATGGGTAGGTAGATGATAGATAGATAGATAGATAGATAGATAGATAGATAGATAGATAGAATACATTTCTATATAGACACTGACATATACATGACAGTCATAAATCTATATATAACAAAATAATGTGTATTGTTCATAACTTTTATATACTTTTATAAGCATGCTACATTTCACAATAAGAAGATTATAAATTATTGATGGGTTATGATATTGTAGCTCAAAGAAAATGGTTGATTTCTCAGTGATATGGCCATAGTTTGAATGTGTACCTAAAGCCCAGGTGCTAGAAACTTAATCTTTAATACAGCCATAATAGAAGGAGGGGCCACCACTAATAAGAGAGCAGTAGGTCATTAGAACATGAATAACTTATCAGTAAAATGAAAACTATAAAATCTCAAGAAGATAACACGAAACCTAGGTAATTTTGCATATGGCAATGCATTACTACATACAAAACTAAATGCAACATCCATGAAAGAAATAATTGATAAGCTGGATCTTATTAAAATTTAAGCTTTTGTTCTGGAAAAAGTAATACCAAGAAAATAAAAAGACAAGTCATAGACTGGGGAAACATTGCAGAAGACACATCTGATAAAGGTCTGTTATCCAAAATATGCAAATAAACTTATAGATTCAATGATAAGAAAACAACCCATTAAAAATAGGCCAAAGGCCCTATTAAACACCTTACCAAAGAACACATACAAACAGAAAAGAAGCATATACAGCTGGAGTTGTAGCTCAATGGTAGAGCACTTGTTTAGCATGTGTGAGGCACTGGTTTTGATTCTCAGCATGTATATAAATTTTTTTTTGTTTTTTTTTTGTTGTTGTTTTATTTTTCTCAAAAGTTGCATTTTAATACATGTTATCAAACATAACAGAAAAAAAAACAAATTTTCAGAAGCTGTACACACTATTCACTGAAAATATCTGTTGAGGCAAATAGAAAAAAAAATTATTACAATCATAATTTTTCTAACTTTGCACAAAATTATAAGCAGATTACATTCTTCATATTAAACATCTTTATATGCACTTTCAATGAACAGTATATATATATATATTTATATATTTTTTTTATCAACCATCTTTACTATACCCATTCCCCTTTCCTGGCCCCTGCCTCCCCCATGTCGTGTCCAGTGTTTCTCTATTTCCCTTATGTTTCACATTCCCACCTCCCTTATTCATCAGCATCCACTAATCAGAGAGACCATTCGGCATTTGGTTTTTTGGGATTGGCTTACTTCACTTAGCATGATGCTTTCCAGTTCCATCCATTTGCCTGCAAATGCCATAATTTTATTCTCTTTTATTGCTGAATAATATTCCATTGTGTATATGTACAACAGTTTCTTTATCCATTCATCTATTGAAGGACATCTGGGTTGCTTCCACAGTTTTGCAATTGTGAATTGTGCTGCTATAAACATTGAAGTGGCTGCTTTACTGTACTGTGCTGTTTTTAAGTCTTTAGGGTATAGGCCAAGGAGTGGGATAGCTGGGTCAAATGGTGGTTCCATTCCGAGTTTTTTAAGCAGTCTCCA